>WEKX01002657.1:1011374-1026678 GCA_013390025.1 Pitta sordida | reverse complement strand
AGGGCCGGCAGCCGGCTCCGACCTCTCCGAGCTCTCCGACGCCGAGCCCCTCTCGGAGCCCGAGGGGGCGGGCGGCGCGGCGAGGCCCCCCCCGGCCGCGGGGGGCGAGAGGGGGCCCCCCTGCTGCTCCTCGGACAGCGAGATCAACATCACCAGCGAGGAGGAGGAGGAGGAGGAAGAAGGCAGCGAGCGGCCCGTTTGGGCACCGGGCACCGCCTGCTACATCTGCGGCAGCCCCTTGGCACCCAGCGCCCAGCACCGCGTCCACGTGCAGAAGCAGGAGAAGAACTCGCCGGGACCCTTCTTCCCCTTCCTCTGGCTGCACAACCCGCCGCCGGGTGCCCAGCCCCTCTCGCCCACCGGCAGCACCCTGGTGTGTCCCTGCTGCTTCGCCTCCCTCATGCAGCAGTGGCAAAGCTTCGAGCTGGCCAACGTGCCCGTGCTGCAGCGGCTCTACGTGGTGCCCCTCAGCGCCGGTGCCATGCCCGCTAAGGGCCGGCGAGGGATGAAGGAGGACGGGATGGGCATCCCGCCGGTGCCCGAGGCTTGCTACCTCTGTGGAGAGGAGTGCGGCAAGGAGGCGAGGCCGGTGGCGGCCAAAATCACCAACGGCAATGCGAAGAGCACCATGCATTTCCCTTTCCTCAGCCTCCTGCCCTGCCCGCCCGGTGCCAAGGGGCTGAACAAGCACTGGGAGGTCAGCAGCTGCCGCAAGTGTTTTGGGGTGCTGCAGGACCTGTGGGCCATGTACAGGGCCTGTCACAACGAGGAGCTCATCTCCTCGGTGCAGAGCTTCTTGGGGAGGTACCACCAGGTCTTCTCTGCTGGCGACATGAGCGGCCACCACGCTGTCATCAAGCCTGGTCCCACCTCCGTCTGCTACATCTGCGGGGCTGAGTTGGGAGCTGGCAAAGAATTCCAGCTCAATGTCAACCCGCCGGGGCGATTTGGGGAGAAGGAACCCTTTTTCCCCTTCTTGACGGTCTACCCGCCCGCCCCACGGGCCAGACCGGCTGACTCCACTGGGCTGGTGGCCACCTGCGTCCTGTGCTACCATGACCTGCTGGGACAGTGGCTGCAGCACGAGGGCAGGAACTCCCACCACCCCAGCAGCGCCTGGTCCCGGCAGTACAAAGTGGAGACGTTCGTCTGCTTCTTCTGCCGGCAGGAGAAGAAGCGATGCCTTGGATTAAAAGCTGTTCAAGTGGCCAGGCTTCCCATCTTCCTCTACACCCTCCGCGTGGCCAACAGCCTGCTGGTGGATGACGGGAAGCAGCTGACCATCGGCGCTTGTGCCGAGTGCGGTGCCGTGGTCCTGGCTGGCAAGAGCATGACCCCGCCGGAGCTGCTGGCAGTGGCACCCCCGGCTCTCCTCCCCAAGGTAAGGCAGTTGGCCCGGACCCCATCCCTCTTTTCCCAGCACTTCCCACCTCTGGAATCAAGGAGGAGTTGGAGCGGTGCCATAGATGGATGTTCTTCTTTTGGGTCTGGTTCCTGAGGGTGAACGCTACTGGATGGGGTGTCTTTAGCAATGAACTTTTGGAGCTGTCAGGCTGTGAAGGAACAGATAAAAATCATTCCAGGAGATGGGAAGAGCCAAGACCTGTCCTGTTCCACAAGTGTATGTCTGTGGTATTGGCACCCACTCGCTTGCAGCCCTGCATGAGGGAGGTGGGAGCCAGGAATGAGGAAATCCCAATCCTGACCCACTTGCCATCAAGGATGCTCAGAGGTGCCAGAGAGGCAGGAGGGCTGCCTGATCCACCCTCCACAGAACCATCCATGGGAAGCTTGAAGGATCTCGTGGTCTCTTTAGGAAACTTCCCAAGTTACCTCCAGTTTTACAAGGGGCTTCCTTTGGAGAAGTCCCAGCCATTCCCACTGTGTGGGCACAGGGATGAGTACCCCTCACCTGTGCTGCTCTGGTTAACCTGCAGTGAGGGACCTCCAGTCAGTGTCCCCCCGTGCCGCCCAGAATCCCTGCAGCCCTGAAGATATCACGGGTGCCATTGCCTGGGTGCTTCCAGTTTCCCCAGTTGCTCTTTTCTGTGCCTCCCACTGGAGTTACACAGGGTGCTTTGGGGGCATCAGGAAGGACATGACAGGGCAAAAGTTTATTACTCCCAAGCGTGTCTTTCCCATGGGATGGGGAAATACTGTAACAGCTTTTACCCCCAAATTTCCAGCTTGCAGGAGCTCTCCAGAGCCGTCGCTTTGTATCTGCAAACCAGGCCCCAGGCTGGGCTCTGTAAAATGCCAGCATCCTAAATCCCCGAGGTCATTTTCAAAGCTTTCCTGCTCTGGCCGTGGCCAGAACCCTGCGGCTCTCTGAGGCGCTGGCATTTTCTTTAGAAATGTAAACCAGCCCTTCTGAGACAGTGCTCCTTTTCTCTCCAGTCGCTCTCCCTTGGCTGCTTACAAGTATAATTTTCCATTCAGCTGTGCCCTGAGCTGGGGCGGGGGGACACTGCTTGGAAAGCCACCGGGCAGGATCTGCACGCACCTGGATAGTGCCAGGGTGCCATGGGAGGTTGGGTTGGCACCAGTGCTGGGAATCCTCTGGAAGCTGTTGCTTTTAGTTGGTTTCCCCCAGGTTCCATCAGCCCAAGCTGGACAGTCCCAGCATCAGTGCAGGTCATTTGTGGATGCAGATGGTTTATTTTCGTGGTTGCTGGGTGGGTTGCAGTGCCTGTGTGGTCACTGCCCATCTGTCAGTCCCCTGCTCTGGTGGCATTTTCAAGGTGCTGGAGCTCTTGGCTGGTGGCTGTGGAAGGTCTCAGGAGTCAGGTGAGCATCCCGTGGTGCTGATCCAGGGCTGGTCCTGGGGTGCTGCCCCAGCAGAGCCCGGGTGGGTGCAGCTGGTGAGGGGCACATCATCCACATGTCTCCAGCTGGTGTGCCACACCTCTGCCCTGTTGTTGTCCCCAGGCCACCTCATGGGGACATTATGAACAGCGATTCTGTCCCAGCACTGAGTGCCCTGGGTGCCTCCTCTGGGGTTCCTTAGTGACCCTCCCAGGATCTGGCATTTCTCAGGCACACCAGTTCTCACCCCAGCTGGCCCCAATCCCAAACTCCCACGAGGACACAGAGCGTGTCCCAGGGAAGGGACACTATTCAGTTCCTTCCTCTTGTTCCAGCATTTGCTAATGAGCAAATTAAGGGGCTGCTGCAAGGGGCTGAGTGGCAGGAGGCACAGCGGAGCTGATGGGGATGGCACAGCCGGCCTTTGCCGTGCCCTGCTGGTGACTCTGGCCAGAAGGTCCTGTCGCTTTTTCCCTCCCTGTCTCCTCATGCTTCCCAAAAGGCTGAGGCCTCACAGATGTCAAGGTTATTTAAAACATGGCTTAATGCTTGGGTAGGGCACTTGGGTAATTTAGCTGTACCCTCAGTCAGCCACACTTGCTGCTGAAAGTCACCCCAGACGAGCTTTTTGGGTGCCCATTCCAGTAGGACCAGGCAGGAGGGAACAAGTCTGAGCACTTAAAATCATCTCCCCGATCCTTCTTGCAGCTCTGCAATTTCATTGTTTGGTTGCACGTGCTTTTGTGACATACCCTTGCACACAGAGCTGTGGTTTGCTGCTGTCCTGCCTACATTTGGTTGACACAAACAGCTCAGAGTTTGGTGAAAATACTCCAGAAGCTACCAGACACCTCCACATCCTTCTCAGTGAGGAAGCAAAGGCAGGATGGAGCTCAGGTAACAGTGTGGAGGTGCTGATGAGGCACTCCCACATCTGAGGCTCGTCAGGAGGGTGGAGACACTGGTATTTGAGGTGGGTGGTGCCTCTGCTGCTGGTTTGGTCGTGGGGAGCAGAGGGACAAGTGATGCTCTGTGGAGGTGTGGTGGTGCCTGGGGTCCAACCTGCTCCAAGAGGTTTGTTGGAGGTGAGTTCTGCCTGCAGAGGGGCTGCTGCAGAATCCTGCTGTTGTTGGCACGTGTGGTGTGGGTTTGTGTTCTCTTCCCAAGACAAAAAGGCAATGCTGAGTGTGGAAAGGGGACCTGTCACCCTCAGTCCCCTCAGAGGTGTCCAGATGTGCGCTGTGAGAGCGCATCTTCTTTCCAGCTGTGCCCCTTGCAAAGGGAAACCGTGTACATCTGGCTGGCTGTGGCTGCTGAATCCATCCCTGAAAACACCCTCGAGCCTCCCTGCCCTCTCTGGAGGGGTGAAGTGTTCCCAGCTCAAGGGCTGCTCTGCTTTACCAGGCTGGCATCTTGGGTGTCCTGTGTTCACTGGGAAAAGCTTCCCCTGCCTTTCCAGCTCTTCCCATCTTTGCCTGTCAGCACTCTCCCTGCAGTTATGTACCTGTAAAAGTGAGTCCCCTTGGCTTATTTATGTTACCCTGGATGCAACTTTCTTCAAATCCCACCATAACTTGAGCAAAGCTGTTCAGGACAGCCAAGTGACGAGGCCCAGCCAACAGGGGGTCATGAATGGCATGTCCTGATCTCCTATGCAAGGTGACCCATTTAGTGGCTGAGGGAAAGGCTGTGGATGTTGTCTATGTGACTTTGGGTTTACAAAAGCCTTTGGCAGCATTCCCCACAGCGTTTTCTTGGAGAGACTGGCTTCCTGTGGCTTGGATAGGTTTGTGTTCGTTGGGTAAAAAACTGCCTGTATGGCTGGGCTCAGGGAGTGGCAGTGAATGGAGACACGTCCAGTTGGTGACCAGTCACTCGTGGTGTCCTCAGGGCTCAGTATTGGAGCAACAGAGCTTTTGAGGGGTGTGGAGCACAAGTGTGATGAGGAGCAGCTGAGGAGGCTCAGCCTGGAGAAAAGGAGACTCAGGGGGGACGTTATTGCTCCCCGGAACTCCCTGGCAGGAGGGTGGAGCCAGGTGGTTCTGTGCTCCCAGGGAACAAGGGTGAGAGGAAATGGGGAGATACACACTGTGGATAGTGGGAGTACTTCTCCAAAAGGGCTGTCCAACCCAGGACAGTGGTGGAGTCCCCATGCTTGCACAGATTGAAAAGTTTATATCGATGTGGTCATGGGGATGTGGTTTAGTGGTGCCCTTGGTGGGGCTGGGAGAATGGTTGGGCTCTATGATCTTGCAGGGCTTTTCCAACCTGAATGAGTCTGCGATCTTACGTTCATGTTGGCTTTTGTGCTCCATGGTGCCATCCAGGTGTTGCCATCCTGCTCCTCGGGAGCTGCCTCTCCCCAGCCCTTCTGAGCATTGCCTGGTGTTTTCCAAGTCCCTTTCCTGCTTTGCAGGGAACACGTGGGTCTGGTTGTGTGGTGCTGTGCCTGACAGGGCACAGGCAGACTCCTGGGGCTGACTTGACTGTATTTACTGATCAGCAGTGGTTCTGTTGGCTCAGCTGGGGATTTAGCCCCTCTTGCAGGTTCCGAGCTCCAAAGGTCACGCTGCGTTTCCAAATCGCTATGTGGAGCTGACAGCTGTTGGTGGGCATTTTCCTTTTGGCTTTTGAAAAAAGGTTTTGGGCAAACATCAAAGAGTTCTTGTGTTCTCAACTAAACCTCGTCCCACTGATGCCGAGCAGCAGCCAAAGTTCCTGGATGCCGGAAAAGTAAACCCAGGAGGTGGAGGGTGATGCCTGACCCTCCTCCTGCATTGCCCTGGGCCAAATTCCCAGATATTTGGGTGCATCTCAGCATGAGAAATAAGAAACCCATGCATGAAAGGTCCCAGGTTGTGGCCAGGCAGGCAGCCCCTCGGCCTTCTTTACTGCTTTTATGAATTTTGAAGGAAACTCAAATCCTTCTGGCAACTGGCAGCGTTTTGGGTGTTGGCACTTCTTTTGCCAAGCTGGTGGCACCTCTGTGTGTCCCCACGCCAAGCTTCGTGTGTGGGCTGCAGTGGAGTGTCACGGGTTGTATCAGGCTTCTGCTCATCCCCTAAACATGAGCAAGAGGCAGAGCTGGTCTTGTTCATCTCAGTTTATTTGGCTTCCAGCTGGAGTTGGTTTTGGTGGTTACACCTGTGCTTGCGCCAGTTTTTGCCACCATTAATTCAAGCAGATACAGACCAAAATCAGGCCAAGGTGTTTTTTAAGCCAACTTTACTGGGATAAACCTGTTTTGTCTGCAGCACGTACCCATATAAAGGTGTTTTTAGCAATACCCAAGTTGCCTTTCAGCAGAACAACTTCCTCTGAAGCGCTGCTGCGGCCAACACCGACCCAGCCTGGCATTTTCAGATGGGATCACAATCCCAGCACGGAGGTGGCAATATAATCATGATATGACTTCATGTCTCGGGGCACGGCCTCCCACAGGATCGTGTTCCCAGATGGCAAACAAAGAAACAACACGGGGAAAATGTGCCACGTGCTTTTTCCTGCCGGTGAGGTCAGGGATGGTTTGGGATGTACCCACCCGGGCTGGGAACTCGCGCCTGTCTGTCCCTCCTCATCCTCACCTGCTGTTTAACTTGTCTCAGAGTCACCCCATGGGGTGGGGCTGGTCCCCCTGGGATTTCCAGCTGGGGGTGTGTGTCCTTCAGCCATGGCAGGGGGAACAGCACAGGGGTCTTTGCTTTGGCTGGGCTGACCTTGCTGTACCAGCTGTCCAAAATACCAGGGCTCCCGTGCCGCTGCCAGCGCCGTGTCCTGCGGACCTTGTGCTGACTCCACAGCTCGCCAGCTGGCTGCTATATATTTATTTTTCACCCTCCCCTCTGTGCCCCTTGCCTTCTCCCTGCCTTTCCCGAAAGCAGCAGCACAGGACTGGCAGCTTGAGCTCTGCTTCGCTTCTGCAGACACCTGCCAAAAATACTGGCCTGAAACTGTGCTGCACCCCCTGAAATATCCCCCGTGACGCCCCTGGGGACAGGGACCAGCTCCACTCTCTTCCCATGGAGTGAAAATCCTTTCCCAACCACCAGAGCATCCGCAGCAGCCTCCGGAGTCACAGCCAAGTAGGGAGATGGGGTAGAGGGAAGGATGGACGGCTCTGGCTCTTGTGGCCGGACAGATGTTTTGTCCAGACACTTGGCCTTTCTCAGCCATCCGGGAAGCACGGTCACAGAGGGCAGCCCGGGATGCTCTTTGGCTGCTTCCCCAGTGAGGAGGGACTTCCCTGCACTGCAGTGTGGGTGCCGGCTTTTCCAACTACATCAGTAATGGCAGGAGTTGATTTTTCACCCTCCTGTGCCCCCCGGCATACCCCTGTCACTCCCTGTCATTGTCCTCAGGGACTGACTTGGTGCCAAGGAGCTGTCTCCATCTCCTGACTAGGTTTTGGGGACCTCCTGGGCTTAGGGCACAGCTGTTTTGCCAGGAGCCTGTTCGCACCTTGCTGGCTGAAGTGGGTGTCAGCTGTGCCCTGGATCCATTCCCGTGCTGGTTTTTGGGATGGGAAAGGCTCTCTTGGCTCCCTGACAGCACCTTTGGCATGTGCTGTTTGGAGCAGGGTGTTCTGTGAACACTCCTGGCTCCCCAGGAAGGGCTGTCGGCTGGACAGTTTCTGCTGTTCCTGCGCTGCTGGGGGAGCATCTGGCCAGATGTTGCCAATCCTCCCTGCAGCAAAAGGCCTGTGCCATGTGCTGGCACCCTGGGCTTGAAAGGATGGCATGGAAACGTCCTTCCATTGTCTTGAGGGGACGCTGCTGTCTTTGGGGGCTGCCAGGATGGGGACTTGGGGAAAACCCAGGAAGGTGATGGTGCAGGAGCAGCATCCCTGGGAGCCGGAGAAGGAGCCCCTGAGACCTGGTGGTTGGCTCCCAGCCGTGCCGGGCTCTCTTCTGCTGGGAGCAGCTGGAGATGGGAGACCTTCCAGCGGCGCAATCCTCCCGGGCCCCAGCCCAGGGCTGCGACAGCCCCGGGTCTCCCACAGCCAAGGTGGGTGGCAGCGGTGCCCCAAGCGTGCCTTGGCTCCTCGCAGAGCCGGTGCCGTTCAGTGGAGCGTGCCAGCCGCGCTTTCAGGGATGCGGTGCTGCTCCTTTGCCAAAGGCATCGCTCCCGGCCATCGGAGCCCTGTTCCCCTTCCTGAGCCATGTGGAGGGTGCTGGAGCCCCGGTGCCAGCCT
Source organism: Pitta sordida (assembly GCA_013390025.1). NCBI lineage: Eukaryota > Metazoa > Chordata > Aves > Passeriformes > Pittidae > Pitta > Pitta sordida. The sequence continues at coordinate 1,018,682 of WEKX01002657.1, read as the reverse complement.
GGGCTGCTGCAGGCAGGTCGTGGTTTGCTCCCAGTGCTGGGTGAGCAGCTGCTCTGGCACAGTGCTGGCGGCTGTGGGGGCCTCGCCCTGTTCCTCAGCCACCCCGGCACACACAAGCCAAGCCGTGCCATGGATGGATAAACAGCCCCGTGCAGCTGGTCTGGCTGCTGTGTGACTTGTTTTCCTGCCCTGTATCTTCAATAGTAGAGCAGGGATGAATGGGGAGCCCCGTGAGGAAGTTCTGGCTGGGCTGGGAGGAGGGGAATGTTACCTGGGTGCAGCCTGGTGCGAGTATGACGCTGCTTCTCCCTCCTTATTTTCCTTCCCCCCTTCCACGTTAGTACAAGTGCTGCTGGGCTTTAGTAGCTCTCAGGAGACTGAAGTCATCTGTTTACCCACGGAGCTGGCGTGCTTGGAGCAGCAGCTGCCCCGGCTTTCCCTCTCCAACCTGCCGGCCCGTGGCGAGGTGCCTGTGCCGAGCGTGCCACGACCTGTGCCCGGGCAGGGTGAGCACCGTGGCTGCCTAAGGCTGCCTTACATCCCATGGCATCCCATCACATCCCATTGGCATGGGCAAAATGGGGCTGGGGTGTGTGTGCTGTGCTGCAGGTGTAGGAGCTCTCTTCATCCAGAGAACTTCCAAGACTCTGTGTTTTGGTGGCTCTGTACGAGCAGTGGTGCTGGATGGGCCATTCCTGGTGGCAGAGGGACCTTGCACACAAACTCAGGAAATCCCTGTCTGCCCTGGTGCTGCCTCTTCCCGCCGGCTCCTGGCACACCCAGCCATGGCATCACCCACCCTGGTACCCTGGGAGAGCTGGGTAGGGTTGGCAGGGGCAAACAGCTGAGTTTTGGGGCTGGCTTTATCCAGCCCCAAGGAGATGCTTTATCCAGCACCACTATGATGGATGCAGGGAGTGCAGGTCTTGCAGGAACTGGTTTATTCTCCTGACTCCTCCTGGTGAATTTTTGGCTTTCAGTTTAGAGCTGAAACAAGGCTGAGACCCAACTGGGACAAGAGGGGTCATTAGGGGAGAGGGGTGATGGTGACCCCTCAGCCAGGAGCCATTCCCCCTTTGCTGTGGGGTGGGCAGCTGCCTGCTGTGGCTGGAGGGCAGGAGCCTGGACTGCTCCCAGGGCTGCCAGCCCCTCTGTGACCCCCTTGAGGCTGTGTCCTGTCATGCTGTCACCCATTGGGTCCCCAGCTTTTGGGGCTGTGGACTGGCATGGTGGGGACATTGAGCTCCAGCTGGGCTGGCTGCCCATCCCTGCAGGATGTGCATCCCATGGCCTGGGCTCTGCTGCAACCCTGTGCAGGGGGAGTTCTCCCACTTGATCTTCCAAAATGGTTTTAATTGTCCTTCCCCCAGCTTTGCCCCCTTTGGAAACGGGGACTGCATCACCTAACTGCTCTGAGGGGCCACCAGCAGCCACCTCTGTCCCTGGGCAGCCAGACACCAGAGTCACCGGCCAAGACCTTGGAGCTGGGAATATTTTGGTGGCAGCCGAGTCATCAGGCTCTTGGTGGTTTGCAGCTATGGTGGGACAGACAGTCCTGAGAGGGAGGGACAGGCACCCGTGTGTGGGGTGTGGGACAAGCAGCAAATTGCCACTGTCACCTTCCATCTGCTTGCAGCATGTTTCTGGGAACAGGCAGACTTCAGTCGGCTGTGAAGCTTTTCATCGAGTGATGATCAAGTGCTGGTGATTCCAGTTATTACCCTGGCCAGGAATATGTATATATATATATGTATATATATCTCTATGTATGTATCCCTCCCTCCTTGTCCTCACTGCTAAAACAGCTGCATTTTCTTCTCCCCATTCCCCCCGCCCCTGCCCTCCCCAGGCTCCTCAGGGCAGGCAGCAGGACTTATCCTGAAAGGAAAACACGGTGAAGACAAGGCCCTTCAGTTTTCCCGGGAGGCTGTTGGTGCCAAGGTCAACTTGGTGTGGGGCTGGGGCCGGGTTGGTGCTGAAGTCCCAGCTCTTGGGTGCGGGTGGGCACCTCGGGGGGCTCAGCGTGTCCCGGCCATTCCTGGTTCGGGGGCTCCCTGGGAAGCAGGGGGAAGCCTCTCTCCTGCCTGCAGACAGAGTCCAGATGCCCTGGTGGAGGCGTCTCTGGAGGGGGAGATGAATTCGCTCCTGCCGTCTTCTGTTTTCAGTCCAGAACATCTGCACAGTAACTGGGAAATCTGGGCTTTCTCCTGCTTCTCAGCCAGGTCCTGTCAGCCTTTTCCTCTTCCAAAAAGGGCTTTGGTAGTTTTTTTAATCCTTTCCCGCTGTTGCTTGTGCTGTGTAACCTGCTCCCTGCTGTGCATCCTGTCAGGGCTGTGCTTGGGTTTTACTCCGGGAGCAGCTTTTTGGGAGACACCCCCAACTCAGCCACCCCCGGAGCAGCTGCTCAGAGATGGGGATCCCCAGGAGCAGATTTTCCTGTGAGGCTGTCCCTACCATGGGTGCCTGGGAGTCACAGGGGGTTCCCTGGGGTCACACAAGCCACTGTATCACTCATTCCAGGCTTTATTGCCTTGCTGATCCCCCCCCCATCCTCATGCTGATCCTGAATCCCGGAGCCCTGGTGCTGCCTGTGGTGTCCCGTGGCTGTACAACCCCTCCACTGCCCACAGCTCCTTCCCAAAAGCTGGCACTGGGAAACATTCGAGGCTGCAGCAGGGTGGGGGCCACCCTGCTCCCAAACCCACCCTGGCTCCCCGTTATTTCCAGCAGTGAGTGGCTTGGCCAGCCTGGCCCCGGGCTGGCAGGGACGGCTCTTGGTTTGGCAGCGTCCCGTGTGGGTGAGGTTTGTTCTGCAGCCGCTGGCTCAGGCTCCTGGCAGGGCTGTGGTGGGTGCTGGGAGCCCTGGGCACCTCCTTTTCCTCGCTACTGTTCCCACTGTGCCATGAGGACTCTTGGCAAAGCGTCACCCTGATATCTGTAGCCCTTGAGGAGGAGTAACTCCTGCTGTGTTGTGTCTTTCCTCCCCTCCCCATGCACAGGCTCTCACCCTGACCTTTCCCACTGGCATCCAGCAAGCGTGAACTCTGCTCCATCCTTTATTCGTCCCAGCTCCTTCTTCATTCACAACGATTTCCTGCCTCTTCCTCCCTCTTTGCTCTTCTTTTACTCCTTTTGCTGTGTTTCCCCACCCGTTGCTGCCCTAGTTCTGGCTGTGCTGGCCCCGTGCCCGGTGCCCTGTGCTTGGAGCGGAAGGAAGGGCTCCAGGGAAGGAGGGCAAAGTCTGGGTGATGCCAGCAGAGGTTTGCCCCTGGCTTGGAGAAAGAGAGTGACCGATCAAAGGGTGTTTGGGGCCACAGATGTCCTGGGTGCCATTCCCCTCGTGGGTCTCCATGTGTGGAGCTGGTGACCAGGTGGCAGCCCAGTTGAGCAGGGATCTTGCAAGACAGTGGAGTAGGGAGGTGCCACCCCTCTTTTGGCACTTAGGGGACCTTGGCACAATATGCAAGTGCTGCTGTGCCTGCCTGTGAGTTCCCTGCTCCTGGAGGAGGGGGTAACCCTCAGGACGGATGATGTTGGATGGGCTCGAGGGCCAGCAGGCTGCCTGGGGGAGGTGGCCAGGCAGGGTGGCTGTGAGCTGGGCCCTCCCCGGCCCCTGGAGGTGACCTGTGCCCGCTGTCCCCATCCTGGGGACAGCCACGCAGCACTGGCGTCACAGCTGCTATTTCTGGCCAGTCTGTGGCCTCTGGTCACCAGTGCTGGGGCAGGCAGGGTCCAGCAGCTGCTGCCCTTTTCCTTCCCATTCCCTCAGACCCGTGGGATGGCTGGAGACAGGATGAGGAATCCCCCCCAGCGTGGGCAGCAATGGAGCATCTCAGTACCTCTTGGGATCTTCCCTCCAGCCCTGTTTTCCTCCCGACTAAGCCCGGGATCCGTCTCTGTTTGGTGGGCGGCTGTAAAAATAGCACTTGGTTTGAGTTAGGAGGGTGGCGGGGAAGGGCTGGGAGGGGGCCGGGGTGCAGGGGGGAGGTCCGGTTTCTCCCTTTCCTGGAGGAATTAGGGAGGCCACATGCTGCCAGGAGTGTTTGGCTGGTAGAGGCAAGCGGAGGCTCCGAGGAGGCGAGCAGGCGTCCGCACAGATGGAAATTTGATCACCCACGGCTCAACAGATTGTTTGATTTATTTTAAAATCAAGCAGATGGCTGCAACAGGAGTTTGTTTAAGTTCAGCTCTGAGCTGGGCCAACGGCCAGGATACTCGGGGGTAGGCGTGCCAAAAAATGTTCAATGACTTTGGTCATCACCCACCTCTCCTCCTCCTCCTCCCCTTCCCTCGCTCCAGCGCACACACCCCGCTCCCCCTCTTATCACATCCTCGCCTTCATCTCTTGGCTCTTCCATCTCGCTTTGTCTCTCCCAGGCGGGGCGCAGCCTTGCCCTCCACTTTTCCTCCCCTTCCACGGGCTCCAGAGGGTTTAACTCTTCCCCATCCATCCCCTTGCCCTGGCTCTTTAGTGGTGTAGGGGTGTAGCAAGGAGTCCCCCCAATGGAGAGAGGGAGCTCCCCCATTCCTCACCTCCCTCCTCCATGTCTGTCTTCTCTGGGACCAGTTTGGGGTGCAGTGCTGGGGGGAATGGAGGGATGCAGGTCCTGGCTGGGTGCCCAGGGGATTACCCTGATCCATGTCCTGACCCCCATGGCTATCCCTTTATGGTGGGGAGGGGGTGGATGGATCCTGGTGTCCCCTCACCCTTCCCTGAACTGGTGGTGGCCTGAATGGAGTTGGGGTCCCAGCAGTGTGTGATGCTGCTGGATACCTGGAACCCACATCTTGGGATGCAAGGGGTGACCTGGGCATGGAGAAGAGCCCTTGATGCAGCACATGGTGGCTCTGGATGTGATTTTGGCCTTGCCACCACATGGCCAGCAGAGAATGTGCTGGAGGAGCCAGTGGAAGCAGCCTGGGATGAGCTAAACTGCAGTAGCAGGGATGGGGCAGGCTGTGCTCAGGTCTTTAATTGGCTCTGTGCCACCAGGCTGGCACTGCCCATGGGGTCTGACCACCCTGGGGTGGTGCAGGGTCCCCAACACAGGTATCCATGTCCCCTCACCCTGCCAGGGGGCATCTTGGATATTCTCTGTGGCAGGGACAAGGACCTCTCTGCATCTCCTGGGGCAAGTGGGTGGGATGCTCCCAGACCACCAGGCAGCCTTGGTGGCCTCAGGATGTCCATCTGTCCCATGCCAGCCCCGTGCACCTCCCAGCACCACTGCAGGTTTTGTGCACCCTCTCCCTGAAGATTTTCATGCCAGGGAGTTGCCCATTACCCCGTTTTTAGGAGCAGGACAGCTGGATGGTGGGATGAGGCTCCTACCCAGCACCCATCCCCTCTCCATGAGGGGGCTGAGAGCTGTGGATCCCACTGGGAAGAGTGTCCGGGGCTGGAAGGGGTTAAGGCAGGCAAAGGAAAACAAGAGTGCTGCAGGGCCTGGGTGGCTGACAAGCCAAACAACTGTTTTTGACTCACTGTTGCTGCCTTGCCAAGTGCAATTGCTTCCACATTCCCATCCCCTGGCTGGAGGGGCGCGGGGAGATGTTGGCTTTTTGCGGTCAGGAGGGGAAGGGGGATGCCGGGGGGAGGAAGGGCTGGCTCTGCACTGCTTTTTCTCAGCTCTTCTCTCTTCTATTCCCTTCCCTGGAGAGGGGCAGGAAGGGGCAGGGGGTGATGCTGGCAGGGGTGTGAGGCTGTCAGGGTCACTCAGGCCAGCTCCTCGTGGAGCAGCTCTTTTGCCAGCCCTGAAAGTGGGAGAGGGAATGGAGGGGAGCTCAAATGTAACCCTGGGTTGTCTGCCCTGCCTTCTCTCTCTGGTTGCCTGCAGGGAGGACCCTGAATGGCAGCTCCTTCCCTGCAAGGGGGTGCTGGTGTTTGTGGAGGGGCAGCAGCATCCATTTCACCCCCTTCTCCACCTCCTGCTCCTCTCCCCCACCCTCTCAAGGATAGATCCCCAACATCCTTGATATTCCAACCCTCCATAAGGATGGAGAATGTCCCCACTGCCACCTTGCTCAGAGAGGTGGGGGTCTCTTGTGTGGCTGGGCCCCCCATCACGCCTGGCTGGGGGCAGTGAGCCGAGTGTGCTGGGGGGCAAATCTGTCAGCAGGGCTTGGGGGAGTCACACCCCTCCCCAGTAAAATCCCCAGACCTCCGAGTGCTTGGTGCTGTTGTGTTGCAGACAGCAAGAAATAAGCCCTTGGAGAAGAGGCTGGGAAGTTACACCAAAGATTTGAGCTACTCGGGGTCGCTGCTTTGTGGAGTTAATTATCTTCTGAGTCTGGGGTTTTGGTGGTTTTTTGGGGTGTTGGTTTTTTTTTTTCTTGCTTCTTGGGATTATTTCTTGGCAAATGAGGCGTCGTTCTAAAGCACTGAGCTCTGCTCCCTCGGAACTCCTGGCTGCTAAGTGGTATGTAGGGGATCCTGGTCTTGAAAAAAAAAAACCCCACACCAAAACTCACCCTTAAAAAGAGCCCTGCTGCTTTTGCTCTGCGAATACAGGGTCTGTGGCAGCTCAGGAAGATTTGTGTGTGTTCCTGGAGCTCCGTATTTCCTTGGGTGAGCCAGAGCAGGAACCTCCCGTGGGGGATTCCAGCGTGGTGCATTCCTGCCAGGCAGCGCCGGGATGAGCAGGACAGGATGTGGAGGTTCCATGTGAGCAGCATCCTGTCGGGGCACTTGGCCCCTGCAGGATTGTGGATTCTTTGGTCCTCCTCATAAATCCTCCTTGGATTGGGGTGTCTGAAGGGGAAGCTGTGAGGTTGACCTGCAAGCCAGCCCTTGGATGAGGAGGGGGTTTATGAGGCATCTTGTCTGGCAGCTGTTTCCTCTCTTGGGAAGCTGCAGGGTTAGGACATCGCTCTGGCATCACCTTCCCTTCACCCTCCCACTCCTGGGGCTCTGGAGCTGCCTCTCCCTGCTTCGCAGAGGTCACTTCCCCCCTCTCCTGACTGCAGAAAGGGTCTGTGTGCTGGGGGAGCTGGGACTGTGGTGCAGGGCAGCTGGCCTGGATGCTGTCAGATGAACAGGATGCACACCTGGAGCTGCTCCTGCGGGATGTGACACTTTGGAGTGACTCCTCTCGCTCCCGCTGCTGGTACCTGTTTAATCTCAGCCTTGCTCTGCTGAATCCCCGGGGGAAGGATACAGCAGCCGAGCTGGAGCTGGTAGCAATGGAGGCTGGGATGGAAATCCTGTTAGTGCCGCAGGAAGGACCCGCAGAGCTTGGCCCCAAATGTCCCATGTCCACAGGGGAGGCAGGAGCCCCAGCTGGCAGCTGTGATGTTACACCCCTGGGA
>WEKX01002657.1:997369-1009218 GCA_013390025.1 Pitta sordida | reverse complement strand
GGGGGGGTGCTGCTGGGATTCCTGTGGATGCTGTCCCATCTCCCACAGACCTTCTCTCCTATGGGGCAGGCATCACTTTTTGGGGTGCATCATCACCCTTTGGGATGGGATCACTCAGAGGGGCTGGACCACCCATGCAGGATCCTCACATCCCTGCCAGCACTTGGGGTGGGCACCAGGATTTCCCTGTGGATTACAGTCACAGTATCCTGCAGCAAATAGAGCCTCCAACGAGTCGGCTTTGGGGCTTTTCCAGCACATTTGGCCCTTGGAGTGGGTGGGTTCCCAAGAGGATGTGAGCTGGGAGGCTCCTGCTGTACCAGGATGGGGAGCCAGAGGTGTTTTAATCACCCCAGGCTCTGCTCTGGGCTGCCCTGGGGGGATGCACATCCCACCCACAGCTGCCCATTGTCCTTGTGTGAGACCTGCCCATGCCCAGTGTCCACCCTCACCCAACACTGCTGTGTTTCCACTCCCTGAACATCATGAGAGCCAAGCTGGGGGCACCCCTGTGTCACATCCTGGGGGAGCAGGGCTGGGGGCAGCCTGCCCACCCTCCACCGCGCAGGGATGCCCTTTGTCCTTCTTGGCGTGTGGGGGAACTCGGCAGCTCTTGGCTTCTCCCTTCTGTTTTGGAAATTCAAAACATTTGCAGGGCGGCCCACTCGCACCCTGCCGCCACAGAGAGAGGCACTTGGCTGACTCCTCTGCTTTCCTTGGCCGCTTCTCCCTCGCGCTCACACTCGGGGGGGGCCTTTTCTCCACCCCCTTGCTCCTCCTTTTCTTTTTTTTCCCTCTTTTTTTTTTTCTTTCCCCCCCTTCTATTTTTTCCTGTGCTGTAAGCTTGGAAAAACACCACCAGCCTGCAGGAAAGGCCACCAAGGGGGACGGGGAGCAGAGCCCAGGGCAGGCGTGGTGGTGGCAGTGCCGGTGCCCGCTGGCCCCTGGCACTGACCTTGCTCTCCGCTGGGAAGGGCAGCTGTGCCGGGCAGCCGGAGCAGCCCTGAGCTGCACCAGCACTAATGAGCTCTGCCTGAGCTGAAGGATTAATTAGCTGCTGGGAGGAGGAGACGCCGGTGCCCCTGGGCGCAGCGGCGGAGCCTGGCACGGCACAGTGCCCAGTGCTGCGGCACCGGCGGTGTTTGCGCTCGGGATGCTCCAGAAGGAGATGTGGTTCTTCCCGGAGCAAATGCCACGGAGCCAGGTGGGGAGAGAGGAAATCCCAGTGACACGCTGAGAGGCTGCAAGAGCCACTGATCACTCACCCAGGCTCCTGCTCTCATTTTCTATTTTTTTCCCCCTCAAAAAAGCCTGGTGAGGTTTTGTTTTGTTTTGTTTTTGCTGCGTGGTTGTTCCTGTGCTGTTGCCCCTGGGGAGTGGGAACAGAGGGTGGGACCTGGATGTGTTAAATGCATCCTGTGGGGTCTCAAATGACCCTGACGGGGATGAAGTGTCAGCTGGTACAGAGCTATGCGTGGGCAGGGACTGGCTGTGTGCTGGGGCTCAGCCCTCACCCCAAAATCCGAAGGGCTCGGGGATGCTCAGGAGTGTTATGCTGGAGACTTTCATCTTCCTGGAATGGCACCCCAGACCTGGCTTGAGGCTTTTGGCACCCCCTTTATCTGGAGGAAAATGGGGGGGCTGTGGGGCTGCTTGGTGCCTTGTCCTCCCACCAGCTCCTCTGTGCCCCTCTCCCCTCTGGAGAGCCAAGCATGAGATGGGGGGGGACACATCAGGGGGGTCCCCGGAGAGACAAGCAGGGACATGGTGTCGAGGCCGGGAAGGTCGTGAGGACGTGGAGCTTGAACTTGAATTAGATGGTAATTGCGACGTGCCTAATTACAGGGAAAGAGCAAATCACTCCGGTGCTTCATAAAGTGTCTGACACGGAATAACGAGGATAATTAGCAATCAGACGGGAAGCTGCTACCTCCCCGTCCCCTGAAAGCCCTGGGGAGCTCTGCTCCCCCTCCCGCTCTGCAGAGCATCTGCCCCTGCGTGGGGTGGTTTGTGTCCCCCCGGATGTGACATCTGACCCCCCCAGGGTGGGACATCAGCCCAGAGAGCCACCCTGAGCTGGGCTGAGATGCCGCTGTTGCCCGTGGCGCTGCCCAGGGCGGGTATGGTGGCCGTGCCAGTGTTTGTCCCCACACACGTGTGTGTCCAGGCGTCTGTCCCCATGTGTCTCGGTGTCCGGGCGACTGTCCCCACGCGTGTGTGTGTCCGGCCGTGCTGCTCGTGCCTGGTGCCAGCAATGCATTAATGCTGGCTGACGCTAGAGCGCACCAGAAGCATGTCGTGACATCCTCCCGGGGACACGGCTCCCAGCAGGGCCACCTGCCCCGGCCACCTGCCCGCGGCCACCCTGGGGTGACCCCGGAGGCACCAGTGGCCACTCCCCTGGGGACCCCGGCTGCCCTCGGTGGCCGCAGGGGACGTCGTTAATGGTGTCAGGGCTGTGATTGATGATGCCTAATTGCACTTGGAGAGATTGGGAGGGAAAGAGGGATGTGACACCCCCCAAAATACCCCTTCTGTCCCAACCTGGCTGCTGTCAACCCTGGGGGACTGGGAGGAGGGTGACGAGTATCTGGCTCCCAATTATCTGCACCTTTTAATGATGCTGTAGTTGGTTCAGGGAATGCGTCCCCCCCTCAGGGAGGCTGGGCTGTGCTGGGGGACTCATCACAAACCTCATGTCCTCCCATCCCAGTGGAGTGGGATAGTGGAGGATCCACTGCACAGCGTTGCCCCAGGTAGGACTGATTCCAAAACCTCCAGCTTCCCCCCTCCACAGTGTCCTGCCTGTCACTCCATGTGAGATTTGTCTACTCCTGCCACCCAGGGAGGACTCGCTACCCCTGGGCAGGTGACAGTCCCCCTAAGGCTGAGAAATATCCTCCCTCTGGGCATGAAGGGACCTCCCAGCCCCCCAAATTCCCCTGCCTGGGGGGTGCCAAGCTGCTTTGGTGGCTTCGCACCAACTCCCTCTTTCCCTGGAGGTCCTGCAGCCACCTCACTCCTGTCCCCAACCACCTCACAGTCCAACACCCATGCGGATCATCCCTCTGCCCCCTTCCCAGCACTTCCAGGGGACCCCACAGCAGATCCCAGCATGGTTTTTTTGTATTGGTCCTGCTGCCAGACTTGCAGAGAGGGCTGGGCACGCTGGTGGCACTGCAGCAGTGGGTGTCCCTGCTGGGGCAGGGTGGAGGTCAGGCCTCCCTGTCCTCCTGCGTGCCTGTCTCCTTGCTGCCTCTCCTGCTGCCTTCTCCTTTTTTGTTTCCCCCTCTTGGAGCAGCTGTTCTCTAATAAGCTGTTAATGATGATACAGTAAGTAGAAGCGGAGAGTCCTGCGGGAGCTGCCACGATTTGTGTAATTGGCCTCAGAGGAGACAGAAGTATCTAATATTTACATGCCGGTATTAGTCCCCTGGGAGCCTGTCTGGGCTGGCACAGGAGGCAGCTCCCAGCCTCAACCTGCCTACTCCCCAGCTGATGGATCCTCACATCTCTAACGGCTGGGAATAGCCGGCCAGGAATGGGGGGGATCCCCCCAAGAGCCTGGGGATGGCTGAGCATCCCCACAGCTCAGCACCCAGTGGGTTTGTGGGAGCAGCGAGGTTTGGCTGAGGGGGGGATGCTTTGGCATGGGGTGGAGGCAGGAGCTGGGGATGTCCAAGCTGGAGCTGCCCAGACGTTGACCTCAAGCCACAGAGGTGCTCCTCCAGAGCTGGCTGGTGCCTGGAGCAAGGAGCAGGAGTTGTAGAGGAATGTTTGCCATCCCTTCACCAAGCCCCCTCTCCCTTGTGCCAGTGGGTGGGGCGGGTCCCCAGGAGCTCTGCAGGAGTTCCTGGATGGGCAGGTTTGGAAGCAGCGCTGGCATCTTGCTCCCAGCGGGGTGAGCTGTGGTGTTCCTGCCTGCAGCTGTGAGTCCGTAATGACGGGGGCAACTGAGGCATGGGGGGGGGGGAGGAGCAGCCTGCCCGTACCTCTGCCAACCCTCACCCTGCGGGCACCTTGTAGGCCCCCAGCACCATGCTGGATTGCATCAACCCCCAGCTCTGTGGGATTGTGGGGCCTTTTCCACCCAGATTCCCACTTTTCCATTGCCTTGGCAACCTCCAGCATGGCAGCCTGTCGCCTGCTGGAAGGGAATGTCTCGCCATGTGCCCTCCCCATCTGTGGAGTGCCCTCCAGGGAGCATGAGAGGGGTGTGGGGGGCTGATGTGTGTGGCCAGGGCGCTTGTGTTGCAGGGTGCCAGGCTGGACACTGCAGTTCGCTCTGCAGAATGAAAGGTGCAGTGTTTCCCGACTGTTTTCCAGACAGCAGGTGGGCAGCTTTGCTTTGGAGGCACCTGGCCTCATCCTGCCTGCCAGGGCCAGGCTGGGCACCACCAGGACCTGGCATCCAGGATTATCTTGGGGGCTCCAGGGGAACTGATGTGGGAATTGGCTCTGAGGTGGAGATCGCTGAGCCCTGGTGAGGGTGTGGCAGGGATGGAGGCACTCGAGGGGAGTCTCCTGGGCACATGCTGGTGTCACACGGCTGAGGAGCTGTTGGCTCCTGTCCATCCTTCCCTTCCTCCCTCTCTCCCTTTTCGGTTGTCCTCCCCGCTCAGGATGTTCCAGCCTCTCCTCTCTGTCCCTGGCTTCCTGCCAGCTCTTTCCCACACTCCCTAATCCCAGGCTCCAGCTCGGGCTGCTGATGTCCTGGGAGCAGCTGCTTAAATCTCCCAAAGCCAGGGAAGCGGGACCTGGCCCTTGACCTCCTGGAGAAGCCGGTGGGGGGGTGGCAGGTTTGGTCTGGGGGTAGCAAGGGTGTCCCCATGTACCCTCCTGTGTCTGCCACCCCTTGTCCAGGGCAGGGGGGATGGATTCACGTTGCCAAGGGGTGCAGTGGGGGAGCAGGGCAGCACCCCTGGGTGCTCACAGGCTCTCGTGGGGTGGGGGGGTGTTCATTACCCGCCCCCCCCCCGTTCTCTGTGTGTTTGGGGAAGAGGATCCCCCCACCTCTTTCCCCCCTCCTGCCTGATCTGTTCAATCTGCTGAACTGGGGAATAGTGCAGCCGCCATCTGTGAGCCTGCCAATAATGGGATTAACTCCTTCCCCTGGCCAGGGCTGAGCCTGACAGTGTTTCTGGCACCCCCTGCCCGGGGTACTCCCTCCTCCCGGGGGCAGCCAGCCCACCGGGACGTGCCGGTGGTGACATCCCAGGGCTGGCTGGGGACAGCCCCACTCTACCCCCACACAAATCTCAGCTGCCAGCACTGACTCACCCCCTCCTGGCTCAGTGTTCCCTCCTGCCTCATTTTCCCTTCCATCTCAGCGTCCCCCTCCCACCTCGGTCCTCCCCCTTGGTGCCCCGAAGTCCTCTCCCGCTTCAGTGTCCCCTTCTGCCTCAGTTTCCCTTCCACCTCACTGTCCTCCTTCCACCCTCCTGCGTAGCTGGGTGGATTTTGGGCATTCCGAAGTGCTCTGTGCCCCTGGTACGGCAGGAGCCGCTTTCCCTGCGTGGGACTGGGGACACTGGGCAGGGAGAACGTGCTGAATCTGCGTGTGTGGCTGTGGGTCCTGGTCCCCGAGGCGGAGGCATGCAGGACGCAAACCCAACCCCCCTTCCCCCCGGGATGCTGCCTGGAGATGGATGCAGGGATGCGATCACCACTCCCCCCGGGATGCTGCCCGGGGAGGGATGCAGGATGCCAGCCCACCCCCGCGGCGATGCTGCTCGGGGCTGGGGCAGGGGCGAGACCTCATGGGGCGGGGGGGTTCAAGGGACAACCCCCCTCGCCCTCCCCCCAGCCCCGCAGCTTCCAGCCCTTTTCCCGGAGGCGGGATGCCCCCGCTAATCCTCTTAGGCTGCGCCCCGGAGCAGCTGGCGAGGCTGGCCCGGCCGCTGCCCATCCTCCCTCCCAACAGGTGCCCCCCGGCCCCCTCCCCGCCGGGGCTGGGCGGGGGGCTCGGGGCTCCCCGCAGTAGGCAGCTCCCCCCTCCCCTTCCCCCGGGGCCGGCCCGGGAGCGCTCATTAATTATCTAATCTTCCCTTTATGTTTAATTTACAGCCCCGCGCGGCTCTGGCCATATGCTGCTTTTGTTGTGTCTGGCTCTTTNCCCATCCCTTGCCTATACGCCCCCACCCTCTCCCTGTATCCTCCCAACCCCCCTGTACCCCACTACCTCAGCCTCCCACCCTGCCTGTACCCTCACCCCCTGCTCATAGCTCTTTGCCCCCCATCTGTACCTCCCTCACTCCTGCCTGTTACCCCCCTGCTTGTACCCCTGCATGTACCCCCACCCTGTAACCCCCATCCCACCTCCTTCATCCTTGGGTGCCCCCCCGCCGCCCCTCCCCAGGCCTTGAGGAGGTTCTTGTTGGTGTTGTGTGTGTGACACTGGGGATATAACCCTGTAAGCCCCTGACTTGTTGCGTGTCCCCCCCCAGCTTTGCTGGGTGAGGAGGTGCTTGGGGAGCCCCTGCTGTGGGTGGCTGTGAGGACATGGTGGTGGGGGGCACAGTGAGGGGGCCCCTGTGGCGCTCTGACTTGTGGCAGGTACTTGAGGGGGGTTCTGTGGAACTTGCTGCAAACTTTGTGGTGCTGTCAGGCTTCTTCTGCACTTCTTTTTTATGGTTTTTTTTCTTTAAGTAGTGGACTGGTTTTTCTGCAGCGGGCCCATATGGAACTCTGCTGGGGTGCACAGGGTGGGCACCCCAACCCAGAGGCTGCAGTATGGTTACCCACTCTCAGGGGGTCTGGCTCCCTGGGGGCAGCAGTATCTGGGAGGGATTGGAGGACTTGGGGCACTTGGCCACTGTCAGCACAAGGCTCTATCTGTGGGTGGTGTGGGACACCCCTGGGTGCTCTGATGGGGTGCTGAGGTGGGATTCATCCCCCTAAGGGTTGCTGGTGACTGGATGACCCTGGGAGTCCCTGTGGGGTTGCCCACCTGGGCTTTGCCAGTCCCAGTATGGGCAGAGGGCATCCAAACCTTCATCCCAGGGCTCTGTGCTCGTGCTGTCTGTCCATCTGTCTGCACCTCCTGCAGCTGCTGCCCGGTCCCTGCCAGCCCGGGGTGAGGAGGGCGGCTGCCCTCCCATGTGGTGGGAGCCGTGGGCAGGGTGGGTGCCAAGCTGCCGGCCTGCCTTGGCCACAGGATCTGTGTGCTGGGCCAAGTGCTGGGCTTGGAGAGCCCTGGCAGTGACACGTAAGGTCACTGTGACCGCCAGTGAGGTGGCCCTGCTGGGGTGTGCTGCGTGCCAGGAGTGATGAGGGGGTGGGGGGAGCTGGACCTGGGGCCACCAAGTTCACCAGGTGAACAAACCTCCTTTCATGGGCACAGGAGGCAGCTGGCTCCACATGCATTCTGCTGCCAGGCATCCCAGGGTCTTTGTGGATGGACAAGGGGCTCCTTGTCCCCAGGGGGATGAAGTGGCCCGTGTTGTAAGGTGGGACATGGCAACAGGGGACAGTGCCAGCTGCTGGCAAAGGCGATGGCACAGGAGTAGCACCAGCTGACCCATGCCCACGTCCTGGCAGTGAGGTGACATCCCTGCTGTCTGGATGGATGCAGGGTGGTCACCCCATGACTTCACATGTGGGGCTGGCTGCCCCCATGCAGCCCCCTGTGCCATCAGGGTGACCGGGCTGGCCCTTTTTGGGGGTTGTTTGTCTCCTGCCAGGTGAGGGGAACAGTGGAGAGGTTATGCCACTGTGGTGGCTCATGGCAGGTGGCCGCTGCTGCTCGCTGTGCCTGTCCCCATACAAAGCCCTGCTGCTCCTTCCCTCCCAGCCTGATGCCACGGGGTCACTTGCCAAGCGAGTCACCACAGCCCTGTGTCCTGGCAGGTTTGCACCGTGTGTCACAAGAAGGAGCCAAAACACAAAGCTGGGGCACTCCAATGCTGCTCACTCCCTGCCTGTGCCCTGCCATCCCTGCCAGCGGGGGAAACTGAGGCAGCAGGGCAGGAGGCAGCTTGCCTGAGAGATCCAGTGCCAGGGCTGGGGAGGGCAAACTGGATTGTTGGCACGGGCTGGCAGTGCCATGCTCCGCCTGTGGGCGAAGGTTGCTCTTTGCTGGGTGTGCAGTCTCACTGCTGTGCTGCACCCCAGCTCTGGCTCCCTGGGGACGGTGGTTCTGTCCACAAAGGTGACACCCCACCACCTCAGTGTTGGTGAACTGGGTCATTGTTCCCTTTGGGGGTGGCCGGTGCCTGGCTCTGTGTGTGGCGGGGCTGGCATGGAGAGTGAGTTGGCCTTGGCCTCCTGCCCACTGCTGTGCCCTTTTCCAGAGGCAGCTGCCTGTGGGCATGGCTTGGCAGCTGTCCTGCCTGCGGGCTGGGCCGGGGCAGGACCCCTGTTCCCCTGGGCTGCCGGATCATCTTGGCACTGGGCTGCAACACCCGCGCCCACAGCTGTCATGAGCTTGCAGTTCTCAGCTGAGAAGTGGCTTTTTCTCCCAGGTCTCTGTGCCAGCTCCATCCTTAAAGCAGAGCCTTTCCAAGGCAGGTTTGGAGGGGACAAACAGGGAGCTGGTTCTCCTTGTCCTGCTGAAAAGTCCCTCTGGAGAGGTGCCCAGAGGCGTCACCTCTGTAGAAGTGATGTGTCAGCTCTAAAAGCACCTGGTTTTCCACCTCGAAGCTGCGTGCCAGGATGGGGCTGTTCTGCCCACACTTCCTGGACTAACTGGAACTCTCGGGGGCCTGGAGCATCTCTGGGGTGGTGACATCCCCTCGTCCACGTTTAGTTCCATGCGTCCCTCCCCTCCCAGCTCGCTTGTCAGCTAATGGTGCAGCTTATTCCTATGGCTTTTTAAGTGCTTAATGGCGCGCGGGGCTAATGATGCGGCTCCTTCTGTTCCTGCCGCCTGGATAGATGGATGGTGTCGGGGCTTGGCGCTGCCTGAACCTCCAGGAATGGGGACAGGGATGAGAAGGGACCCCACCAGTCGCCCGCCCGCCTGCCTCTCCTCCCTCCTCTCCCTTGCACGGCTGCTCCGAGCAGTAATGTCACCATAAACGATATTTATCACGAGGTGATAAAAATCTATTTCCAGCGACCTCTTGGAAATGGCCCTCGTAAAACCAGGCAGCAGAC
Source organism: Pitta sordida (assembly GCA_013390025.1). Classification (NCBI taxonomy): domain Eukaryota; kingdom Metazoa; phylum Chordata; class Aves; order Passeriformes; family Pittidae; genus Pitta; species Pitta sordida. Next base: position 1,000,122 of record WEKX01002657.1, on the reverse strand, counting down.
GGAGGCAGGAGGCAGACAGCGGGGAGGGGGCACGGGCAGGGAAATGGCTGTAATCAGCTGTGGATCAGGGGCTGGATCTGCCGAGGAGTCAGCTCTGCCATTCCTGACCCCGGGAAATTGATGGCAGCCGTGAGGGCCAGAGGGCTGCCCGGGCACTGCTGGGTGGATGCTCGGGCATTCCAAGGCTTGAGTATCCTGGGATGCAGCATCCAGACTGTGAAGGGAGGACTAGAGTGATGCTTGTCTTTAGGTGAGTAGGATAGGGGGCTTCTGCCAGCCATCCTAGGGTGTTCCCAAAGTGACACCTCCTCTTGGAGATGCTGGAGCTGGTCCTGGAACAGGAGATTGAGATGGGATGCTGAGCTAACCAGCTTTCTCACAGTGCTCCAAATCATAGGGATGAACCCCCACCAGCAGACACTGTTGGGTCACCCATTGCCCCTGTATCCATCCCGGGGGGGCCACTATTGGCCCCACTGCCCCCCCCCCCCCAGCTCCATTCCTTCAGTGCTGATGGCCAGGTGCTGATTCAGCATCCTGACTAATTACTCAGCCCGTTGTGGATCCTGGCTGTAAATTCTTTGTCAGGAGTGGGCTGAGCAGTGGAAAGCTTCCCTGGCTCCTTTCCCCACTGACCTGAGCAGTGGCCTGTGATCCTGTGTGGATCACAGCGTGATGCTGAGTTGGCAGGAGGTTGGTTGGCTTGTCCTGTCCCACCCACCTTTGGGATGTGCTGGCCCCCCAGAATCCCTCCTCCCTGCCGAGCATCCCTCCTGACTGTGTGGCACTCAGCCAGGCTCTGTCCCCACCAGCACTAGGGACATCCTGGGTGACCCCGTGTCCCCGCTTCACTCCAGGTGATGCTGCTGGTCTGGGCATCCCTGGAGGCTTTGATGAGTTGTGGGGATAGAGGGCACCTGGACCACCTTTGTGGGGCTGGAGAGGTGGGATTTGCTCAGTAAAAACAGGGACAGGGCAGGACCTTCTCTGTTGTCACCTGGGGAAGGAGGGATGTGGCACAAGACAGCTCCCAGCTGCAGGGTCTAATCTACTGCCCCAATGAGACTTTAATCACTTCAAGTAATTAACCATGTGGGGCAGAAGCTGGACCCAGGGTGTCCCCTACTTGGAGGTGGCTGCCTTAGGAGGGGACACGAGTTAGTGGGGAGGGGCTGGCTGGGCTTGAGGCTCACAGACACGGGTCCGTGTGTTCTCCCCAGGAGGGGACAGTGCAGAGGATGGGGACAGCCAGAAGGATGGGAACATCACTGCTTGTATGTGCAGAGCCCTCAAAATCCCACTGACAAGGTGCCACTCAGGGGCTCGATGCCACCGCGGAGCTCTGTGCCCACCTGCCCGGCATGCCCGGGGCATGCGGTGACACGGCCGAGTGTGTGTGGCAGGTATTATCCTGCATTAAAGTTTCCCCTTGCAGATGGTTCACGCTTAATCTGCGGCTTAACGCAGCGCCGGACCTGGCGGTAAGTCCGTCTTTAGATGGCAGGAGGGAGCCGGGAACGGGCGCTAAGCTGCCTGCGGGATGGAGAAGGGGGACACGGCGGATTGAGGGACACGGATTGAGGCTTTAATGCAAGCTGATCGCCCAGCCAGCGTGTGGCCCTCGCTGGGACCTCAGGTATTGCTGTGACATGCACCACCCTGAGCTGGATGGGTGCCCCAGAGGTGTCCCCTTGCCTGGCAGAGCCTTGCACCCGCCTGGGTGCTCCTCCCTGCCTCAGTTTATCCCCGAGTGTTCCACAGGCATGTCTGGGAATACCCTGAAAACATGAGCTGCCGGAGGGTGGGTGGGATTTTCCAGAGCAAAAAGCCCCTTGGGACAGTCGTCTCTCCCTGTGGCAGGTATTTAGGGTGGCGGGGAGGGGACATCTGCCACAGACTGCCCGGCAGCTCCGGAGCTGGAGGTGGGTGAGCTGGGCACCGTGATGGGTTGTGGGGTCCCCAGAACGGGCATGGGGAGCATGGGGCATGGAGCAGGCACTGGGTCTGAGCACAGCATGTCCTTCCTGCAGGATTTCGGCAGGATTTGGATGGCAAGGCAGCGAACTGCATCCCTGCCCTCCGAGCCTGGGGCCCTCTGGTCTTCTCTGGGGACCTGGAACCAGGGCTGTGGAGCGCTGGAAAGGGAAATGGGAGCTGCAGGGACATATGAGGCCAGGGAGTCACTGCTGCAGCCAGGATGGTTTGTCTCACAGTGGAATGGCACTATCTCAGCTGTTAACTCTGGAGTCTAATGATGACAACAGAGGTTCTGTGCTGCACAGCCTTGAGGAAATCCTTGCGGATTTGAAAAGGCTGATTGTTCCCTGCAGGGCCAGGATTAGGAGTGGCAGTGCTGCTGCCAGCCCTGCTGTGCGTGCCTGACTGGGATGCTCACATCCTCCCCTGCCTCAGTTTCCCTGCCTGTAGAGCAGGGTGGAGGGGACAGTTCCCAGCTTGGCGGGGACCACCAGAGCTGTGTGTCCCCACAATAGGACAGGGGCTGCTCCAGCACTGAGCAGGGCGTGGGTCCCATCCTGCCCAGCCAACGTGGCCCCGGGGTGATGGGAAGTGAGCATGGAGGGGGCTCTTGTTATGGAACTCGTGTCACATGGGGTGCAGCATCAGAGTTCTGGCATTCCTGATGCCTTGTGCACCGCCACCAGCCACGGTCCATCCCACAGCCTGGGGAAACTGAGGCACGGGAGGGGACACGGCGTGTCCAGGGCTGCCGAAGCAGCGAGCAGCCGCCAATC
>WEKX01002657.1:985680-996791 GCA_013390025.1 Pitta sordida | reverse complement strand
GGGGACATCTGCCACAGACTGCCCGGCAGCTCCGGAGCTGGAGGTGGGTGAGCTGGGCACCGTGATGGGTTGTGGGGTCCCCAGAACGGGCATGGGGAGCATGGGGCATGGAGCAGGCACTGGGTCTGAGCACAGCATGTCCTTCCTGCAGGATTTCGGCAGGATTTGGATGGCAAGGCAGCGAACTGCATCCCTGCCCTCCGAGCCTGGGGCCCTCTGGTCTTCTCTGGGGACCTGGAACCAGGGCTGTGGAGCGCTGGAAAGGGAAATGGGAGCTGCAGGGACATATGAGGCCAGGGAGTCACTGCTGCAGCCAGGATGGTTTGTCTCACAGTGGAATGGCACTATCTCAGCTGTTAACTCTGGAGTCTAATGATGACAACAGAGGTTCTGTGCTGCACAGCCTTGAGGAAATCCTTGCGGATTTGAAAAGGCTGATTGTTCCCTGCAGGGCCAGGATTAGGAGTGGCAGTGCTGCTGCCAGCCCTGCTGTGCGTGCCTGACTGGGATGCTCACATCCTCCCCTGCCTCAGTTTCCCTGCCTGTAGAGCAGGGTGGAGGGGACAGTTCCCAGCTTGGCGGGGACCACCAGAGCTGTGTGTCCCCACAATAGGACAGGGGCTGCTCCAGCACTGAGCAGGGCGTGGGTCCCATCCTGCCCAGCCAACGTGGCCCCGGGGTGATGGGAAGTGAGCATGGAGGGGGCTCTTGTTATGGAACTCGTGTCACATGGGGTGCAGCATCAGAGTTCTGGCATTCCTGATGCCTTGTGCACCGCCACCAGCCACGGTCCATCCCACAGCCTGGGGAAACTGAGGCACGGGAGGGGACACGGCGTGTCCAGGGCTGCCGAAGCAGCGAGCAGCCGCCAATCTCCACACCCGGAGCCCCAGAGAAGCTCGAGGAAAAGCCGGGAGCGAGCGGCTGCCTGCCCCCCGCCTCCCCCTCCATCACCTCCCTGTTCGCTGGCGAACAAATGTCTGTTCTTGCAAAAAAAAGAAGTGACAGGGGTCGGCGCAGCGCTTTCCACATGACCTGCCCGGGAACAGAGGACGTCTTTGTTAATCCAGCGAGCTGTCAGTTCAGCCTCTTCACAAAAGGCATAAACCACTTATTGCTGCTCTCACCCCTGACCCCGGATCCGCCTGCGCGCCCTGCATTGTGCCGTCTCGAGGAAGCTGGCAAACAATTTCGGCTCCGGCTCCCCCTCCCCGCCGGCGGCTGCTGCGAGGGGATGGGGGCTGCCACAAAGGGACCACCTCCCTCCCTCCCTCCCTCCTGCCCTCCCTCGCTCCCTCCTGAGGCTGCCGGAGCAGCTGGTTGGAGCCCGCAGGCTGCGGAGAGGGGATGCTGGGTGCTGCACCCCGTGGCCCCAACCCCTTAATGAGAGGGGACAAAAGCTCCTTAGGGTCCCTGGCTGGGACGGGTTGGGACGGAGGCTTTAGGCCAAAGCCGCTTATGGCCCGGCACAAAGCTGCTGGGAACAGCCCAGCTCCTTGGGGCCGGGGTGGATGGGGCGGTGCAGAGCCCCCGCCAGCCTCAGGGTGCCTGGGGGGGGTCACACGGGGTGACAGCTGAGGGAGGGGGGCTGAGCTTGTGCCGCCCACCCCGTTCCCTTGCGCCCGGCACCCGGACCCTGCGGCGGGGCCGGTGCGTGCTGGAGCAATTAGATGCAGTCACTTTGGGGCTATATATAACCCAAATTGCTGCCTGCAGCTCGTTAGCTGCTGTCAGAGCCACTGCGGCCGCGGCGCTGAGGTGGTGTCGCCGGGGGGGGCTGGAGGGTGATGCGGGGACCCGCTGCTCCCCAGGGATGGAGGAGCAAGGCAAGGGCTGTGGTTGCACTGGGGTGGGCGCAAGGTCAGACTCTCAGTGGGGATGGGGTTCTGGGGGGATGTTCTTTACCCCATGTTCTCCCAGTGTGGTGCTTCACTGGTCAGTGCAGGGTGGGCTGCAGTGACACATGGGGGTCACGCTCAGGCCTTTCTCCCTGCCTTGTGTTGCCCGGGCTCATGGCACAGCCTGGCCCTTAGGTCAGGGTGCTCAGGCACGAGGGGCCACTGGTGCATCCCTCGCCCATGCTGGTGCCATTTCCAGCATCGTCTCCTCATGTGGCATCCAGCCTGACCACAGTCTCCAGCCCCTTCCATCCCTGCCGGTTCCTGCCTGGGCTCTCCGGCACGTCTCGGCTCTGCCGGCACACACCGGCCCCCGCGCCGGGGAGGAGCGCGGCACCTCGGGCTGTCTGGGGGCAGCTGCGAGATGAGTGCGAACATATTGTGTGGGCTCCTGGTGCAGGCGTCACGGTGTCGCTGCTGGAGAGCGAGCAGGAACCGCAGCCCTGCCGTGACAAACGGCTCCGGCACAGCCGCAGCCGTGCCCACGCGGGCGCCACGGCACGGCTGGCATCGCCGCTGCACCGGGACACAGAGTGGGGATCTGGGTGGGCAGTGATGCCCACGGCCTGACCCCCTGGCACAGGGTGTCACCTGCCACCAGTGCGACCCATCTCTCCAGCAGCGTTATCTCCCAGGGGGTCCACACTCCCATCTTGGGAAGGGTTAATGGTGCAATGTCTCGATCTGGAGCCTTTTGTTTTTTTCCCATTTTTTTCTCCCCCCTCCCCGTTTTAATGAGGGGTTAGCACAGCTGTAATTGCAGGTTCCAACTTTCCACCAGCAAACACGGCTGAGAAACTTTAAACACGGCAGGGATGCGTGGATCCAACCCCCACCCCTCCTGTGGGCACGCACTGGAGCCAAGCCATGCCACCAACAGAGACCCCAGTTCTCCAGGGAGACCCCAGCCTGCTTTTGTGGGAAAACCCTCTGTTTTCAGGCTGCTGGGATGAGGATGAGGAGGGCAAAGGCTTCCTGGAGGCAAGAGCAGCTGGAACCGTCTGGGGGAACACGCGATGGGGGCTGTGCCCGCCCTGGCTGTGATAAAGCCCCAGCAGGAGCTGAGGGGCTTGAGGGCCTCACTGACAAAGGGAGCTGGGGGGAGCCTGCTCCCACAGCCCTCAGCACTCCTAAAACACCTTTTATCCTGAGCACTGCCTCCCAGGCCTGGGAGGAGATGGGAGATGGTGGGGGTTTGCCCCTCACAAGTCTAACAGCTGGGTGCTGGCACTCTCTCCACCCCCCAGGGGGGTGCAGGATGTGGCCCCTGTGTGCCCAGCATCCTCCTCACCTCATCCCTTGCCCGCTCACGGGAGCTGGCACATAGGCTCTGCCAAACCCCATCACGGGTGCAGCTGTGCCGGTGCTTGCCGGGCTCCGTGCCCACCGCCCTGCCGGGGTGATGCCAGCCAAGAGCCAAAGTGCCAGCATTGCATCCACCCCCGGTGCTCTGGCAGCCGGGAGCGCGGGGGTTTTCCAGGGTGCTGCCACCCGGGAGTTTGGAGGTTGGGGCGTTGCAGTGGGGGCTTTGCCGTGCCCGCAGGATTCCCGTGGGCGGCATTCCTGCACTGCTGCAGCCCGCCCTGGCAGCAGGCGAGGCACAGGGGAGGTGGAATGGGGAAGCCGTGTTTTTGGGTGTCCCAAAGGCACAGGAAATGCACTGGCATGGCCTTCTGCATGCCAGATCCCTCACTGGAGAGCCCTTGGCTTGCCTGCTCCATCGCTGCCATCCCGAAGCTGGGGGTGGGGGGCAGAGCTGAGTGCCACAGCAGCAGGTATTGAGCTTGGTGATGGCAGCAGAAGGAACGTGCCTTTGGCAGGGAGGGATGGATGCAGTGTCACTGGACATGGGGAATACTGTTCCCTGCCCTTGGTGCCATCATATGCTGTGACTGCCAAGCTGCCTGCCTCGGACACCGAGCTGAGGGCAGGAGGGGCACGATGCTAATTGTGGGGGCACAGGTGACATGAGTGACACAGGGTCTGACAGTGCCACTCTGTGCTTGTCCCTTGAGGCTACCAGCTGTCTTTTGACCCCACTTGAGCTCTCCATGACTTCTGTACCAAGGACCTGCAAGGGTAGATGGGGGCAGATGCCACACAGGAGGTTTGGAGAGTGTCATGCCATGGGTCCATCCCTGCCACTTCCAGTTGGAACCTTTTCTCTGTGTTTTGTCACTTGTGGAGCTGCCCTGTCATCCCTGCCCATCTTCTCTGGCTTGCAGCCCTGCATGCCTGCTCCATTTTTCCTGTTTTAATAACAGCACGTAACGGTGTCACATTGATGTCACCTCGCTGCACACCTACTCCTGACCCTGATGCTGCCTGCGGCTGTGCCCTGTGTCCTTGATCCCCGTTGGGGATGTCCTGTGAGCTATTGCAGGCTTGTCCTTGTGTCCTTCTGTCCATCTGCAAGCCCTTGATGCATGCCACGAGTGGGCCGGCCTCAGCTCTGCACCATTCAGCAGATGCAGACACTGATATTCCCTCTGTCCCTCCCTGGGAAGGTGCAGGAAAAGCATCTCCCAGAGGCAGGATGAGCTGAGCATCACCACAGTGGGATGGGGGGTGGGGGCTGCCAGCCCTCCTCTCAAATTTCAACGTGTGGTAACAAAGCACCTTTTCCTCCTGGCCTCTTTCTGAGCACCTCAGGGTGCTGCTTAGCAAATTAGTGTCCAAATCAACCCACTCACCTCTAATTAGGGGTGAGTCTTTGAGGACGTGGCTAGGGAGGAAGGCCCCCCCCTCCAAGGGGCTGCCGCCACGCTTTATCTGGGTGGACAGATCCCTCCTAATTGAGCAGATACTCCGTGTTCGCAAACAGATGGCTCCTTTGCATCAATTATTCCTTATCTGTGTAACCGGGGATGATTTGCTGACAGATAGCGCCGGGTGAAGTTAAAACAAGGAGGCAGCCCGGTGCTGCATGCTGGAGCCTGGGGGGTCCCAGGGGACATGGGTGATGAGGGAGGGTGGGTATGAATTCTGGTTGTTCTTGGGGCAGGGGCACAATCTCCTGTGCTTTTGCATCTCAGCATCCCTTGGCAGAAAAACAGAGGGTGAGGGCTGCCATCGCTGTGGGGCTGATAGGTGGGTTGGGGTCTGGGAGGCTGCTGTGATTCCTCAGGGAGCAAAAGGCTGTGCCCCACTGCCAAAATCTGCCTTCTCCACCACAACTCCTGCCTGGTGCTTCCCAGCTGTGTATTGCCCAATGCCGTGATGCATGATGGGGAGTGATTAATGGTAATTAATGATTACTTCCTCCGGGTATCAAAGTGCACCCCAGTCCTTTCCCATGCCCACAGGTCGGGGATTGCTGCCTGCTGCTGCCAGTGGCATCGCCCTGGGAGGAGGAATGGTGGCACAGCATCCCTCCTGAGACATCCCTGCCACCTCCAGGGTTCGCACACCAAGCTCTCAGGGATGGGGACTGATCCCTGGGCCTGTCCCCTTCCCACTGTGAACGTCACCTTCTGTTAATCATTGGGAAAGAGAAGAGCATCCCGCCATCACTGGGGCAGCCGATGGCACCCTGCCAGTTGGAGCTGGTACTTGGTGGCACTCGAGGACTCGCGGGATGTGCCAAGCACTCGCGGTTGCACGGTGCTGCCATATGGATTCCATAAATTAAACCTTTCCAGGAAGCAAACGGTGTGCGTGGCTCATGGAGTCTGAGGGCTTCCCAGCAAAACATTCACTAATCATCCAGCTCCATGTTTATAGGAGTAATCCTGAGAAAAACAGGATCCACATAAAATCCTTACCATGGCGCAGTCACGGCCCTAATGTGCAGAAATTGGGAGCACAGTGTCTCATACGGATGTCACCTGTGGCAGGAGGGAGGTCACCTGTGTCCCACTGTGCCCAGGGTGGGTGCAGCATCCTGTGGACTCCTGCAGACCTTGGTCCGGGTTATCCATGTGTCCATCCCAGAGCGGCACAGCGGTGCTAGGATGTGCGTGTTGTAGCTGGATGTGGCTTTATTAAAGCTAACCAGGAGTGGTGACAGCCCAAGCTGTGTGCCTGGCTCGGCAGAGTGACAGCTACAAGAAACCCAGGGCCACAGCAGCGCCCGGGGACACCGGGGGTCGAGGAGGGGAACTGTCCCCAAACAAGAGGCAGCGGGAATGCTGTGTCCCCATCCCAGCAGCACGTTTTCCTCGCCCGCCTGGCAGGGAAGGCGATGGAGGGGGGTTGTTGATCTCGAGTAAACACTGCCCGGTTGAGTAATCGGGAGCTGCCTAACCGGCCAGCTGCCGCCGGCGGGCGAGGGGACGCCGCTTTGATTCATGTCCTCACACCCCCCACCCCCCTGCAGCCTTTCTTGTCTGGCTGTGCTGGGAGCCATCGGCCGGATCCAGCTGTAGCCCCGCGGCGAGGGCTGAGTGCGGCTCCCGGCCACGTGCACCGGCCGGCAGGAAAACAAAAGCATCTTGTGTCTGTGTGTGCCCCGAACACCCCCCATGCCCCCCACCTGGCATGGGAAAGGAGCTGAATCTCTGTCCCGCTTCTCTTCCAGGCGTCCTCTTCGTCCCTGGAGACAGTCGCCACCAAGCCTGTGGCCGGTGAGCCCCGGCACCGGGCGGCCAGCGCTGGGGAGAGCCCAGGGACTGGCAGCGCTGCCCCGGACATCGGCCAGCGGACGGCTTTGGATGTGGAGGGCGCGGACGCTGGAGCTACAAGTAGGTGATGGCGGGTGATCCCAGGCGGGTACAAGGCTGCCATCCCCGAGGGCTGTCCCCTGCCCTGCAGTGGGGTGTACCATCAGCACAACATTCCGCTCGGGTCTCGTAGTGAAGGGTTAGGATCCAAAACCCACAGCCCAACCAGGAAGGTGACCCTGATGGCACCGCAGTCCGTGCCCGCTGTCCCCGGGGCCGTGAGTCAGGCCGTGGGCGCCAGGGAGAGCCGCGGTGTTGGACTGGATGTGCTGGGGAGTCGGGGGGGGCCCCCGGGGCTGGGACGGGCTGCGGCTCCCGGGACTCAGCCGCCCTGTCCATCAGGAGCAGCAGCATTTTTAGGAGAAGTATCATGCGTGCTTCCCGCCTGCCGCCTCCCTGGACTGGCTTGTTTGCCAGCCCTTCCCGGCGGGCGCGCCGTGCCGTGCCGTGCTGTGCCGTGCCACACCAGGCTCCTTTGATCCGGTAACAGCCGCCGATGCCGGTTCCTGGCGTGGGGCTGGGAAGAGTTGGGAACCGCAAGGTGCAGCGGGCAGGGAGCTGGGGCGTGAAGGGATCCTGGGGACAGCCTGGGGGGCCAGGGGCTGCTTGCTGGGAGAACTTAGGATGCACCATGTTCCCAGGGAAAGGCACTTCCCAGGAATGTGGCGGCCCATGTCACCCATCAGTCAGCCCCACGGGGATTCAGCCCCGGTTTGGGACCCCGCAAGCCCCTGTGGCCCCCGGGCTGGGGGGGCAGGATGCATTTACAAGCTGCTCACAGCCCAGCCGGCAGTGGCGCGGACACAAGCTGGGAGCTGTGGCCTGGAACGGGCCCGCTGGAGTCAGCCCGGGATTTATTACCCTGCCAGTGGCTGCCGGGCAAAGGTGACAGTGACTAATGGCTTGTTACACGCCTGCCACATCTCATCTGTGCACTGTGGCCGGCTGCTGCGCTCCCACCCCGGCGTGCGGGCAGCCTGTGTCCCTTCCTGAGGGGGACCTGGGGGCAACCCCCTCCCCCGCCGTGCCCCCACAAGGACCTTGGCTGGAGGGGGTGACAGTGATGGTTCCGTGTACTGAGGATGGGCAGAGCCACTCCGTCAGCATTCCCTGTGGCCAGGGAGAGCCAGGCTGGGATGCCTGGGAGTACCACCATGTCTTGGGGCTGGTGACACATCCCAGGGTGTCCCGGTGAGCCTCGTGTGACACACAGAACTTCCCGGTGCAGGAAGCCCCTTGGTGGTTACCAAACCATGAGCCACTGCTCTGCCATCACAGTGGCAATCCCGTGCTGGGGTGGCTGGGCTGGGATGCAGGGGGGATCCTGTGTGCGTGTCGGGTGGATGCTGACGGAGCCACAAATGCATTCAGTAGGAAAATTAAAAAATTAACAGGCATTGGCTCGCTCTAGATTAGTAAAGGCAGGAGATAAAAGCGGCTCTTTATACCTTGTGAGAATTGCTGATAAGGGCATTTGTTCCTCTGTATTCTTTAAAAAGAATGCAATAAAAATTTAAAATAGAACGGGAAAAGGGAGACAGGGAGGGGGGGAAAAGCACGAGGAGAGTTGGGGGGGGGACCATGGGCAGCACTGATGCAGCACTGGCGTGACAGGCAGTGGGGCCTCTTGGAGGAAGATGAGGAGGCTGGAGGGGATGAAGAGGTGAGGGTGATCTGGGAAGGGGTTTGGGTCGGTGTGCTTGGTGGTGTGGCAGGATGTTTGGGGGTGGCTGGGTGTCCCTGTTGTGGCCTATATCTCCTCCCGTAGAGACACCGGTTCATGGCTAGCAGGGCCAAAGCTTCCCTTCTGCCTCAGGGAGGTGGGGGTCCTGCCTGTCCCAAGCCAGCCGAGCCTGTCCAGCACGTGGAGCCAGCTGATGTGGCGCGTGAATGATGGGCAACTTCCTCTGAGTGGGCTGAGCCCCACCCCACTCGTGTCACTGCTGTCCCCAAGCCCAGGTGCCGGCAGAGCCTGCAGGGTTATGATGGGATGGCACAGGGGTGGCCACCACCTTCCCCACCCCGGGGTGCACAAAGCATTGGGGTGCACCGAGGGGGCTGGCGTGGGAACACCCCTTATCTTTGCAGGGTCTGCACTCAGGACCACCCTGGGTGCTCACTGTGATGGGCTGGCGTGTCCCAGAGCCCCTTTGGGGGTTCCAGGAAGTTTTTTTTGGGGGGGGTCAGAGGGCAGGATGCCCACCCCAACCTCTTGGCCCCTCAGCTGATCTCTGCATTCTGGGAGGGGGACAATCGCGCGCCGGGGTCAGGGGTGACACCCCCAATCACCCTAATTCTTGAGATGCTGGGGAAGGAAGGGGACCCTCCTCTCCCCCCCCACGGGGGGATCCCCCATCCNCTCCGCTCCGCTCCTCCGCCGCTGCCCATGGAGGAGCGCAGCCCCCGCTGGACGGCGCGGCCCGCGGGTGAGTGACTCCCCCCGGGGACCCCCCGACCGGCGCCGTGGGGAGGAGGCGGAACGGGGAAACCCCCCCCGCCCCGGGTGGGGGATGTGCTGGAGGGGTGGGATGGGGCTGGTGTGAACTCGCCACCCGCAGACCCCCACCCCCAATCCCCCTCTGTTGGGGGGATCTGGTGTAGGGGATGGATTGGAGGTCACCCTGGGGAACCCTGTGACATGGGGGACAGAGGTCACCCTGGGGCTGGGAGAGACTGTAGTGTGGGGGATGGAAGTCACCCTGGGGTTAGGGGACCCCATGGTAGAGGGGGGTGGAGGTCGCCCTGGGGTTTGAGGGCACTGTTGTTTGGTGAATGGAGGTCACCCTGGAGTTGGGAGACCCTGTGATATAAGGGGCAGAGGTCGCCTTGTGTTTGGGGGCACCCATGGTGTGGGGGAAGGAGGTCAGCCTGGATTTGGGAGACCCCGTTGTACTGGGAACAGAGGTCACCCTGGGTGTGGAGGAACTTGTGGAGTGGAAGACCAAGGTCACCCTGGGGTAGAGGGACCCTGTGGTGTGGAGGACAGAGGTCACCTGAGGTTGGGGGTCCCTGTGATGTGGAGGGTGGAGGTCACCCTGGAGTTGGGGGTCCCCATCATGTGGGGACTGAGGTCACCCCAAAGTTGGGGGACCCCATGACATGGGGGGTGGCAGTCACCCTAGGCTTGAGGGACTCTGTTGTTTGGGGGATGGAGGTTGTGGGGGACCCCATGACATGGGAGATGGGGGTTGCCTTTGGCTTGGAGGACCCTATTGTGGGAGGGGTGGAGGTTACTCTGGGTCTGGGGTACTCCATTACGTGGGGACAGAGGTCACCCTGAGACTCAGGCACCCCTTGCCATGGTGGACAGAGGCCTTGGGGGACCCCACAGTGTGGGAGATGGAGGGGGCAGTGGAGCTGGGGATTCAGCTGGGGGATGTTGTGGGGAGATGAGACCCACCAGGTGGTGCAATCTTAGGGCCTGTTGTTGACTGAGGTGCTCAGTCCCTGTGACCCACATTGTCAGAGAGACCCTTGGGGTCATTTCCCATGGCTGGCAGGGCACGGGGGTGCGTGGGGCCGTGGCTGGTGGCACTGACCTTGGCCCTTCTCCTTGCCTTGCTTCCTGTACCTCTTCCAGTCCGGGCACACAGGGTGCTGTGCCTCAGTTTACCTACACACCACTCCTGTATATCCATGTTTCTGGACACCCAGGACCGGTGGAGCTGGGGAGGGACCGTGTTGCTGATTGAGCCCCGCAGGCTGACGCGGGGAGCCCGGGCACCGCACCCTGTGCCGGGGTGATGCCGCGGCCCCAGCGTCTCGCCTGCTGCTCTGTTTATTGCCCTGCTCCATCCTGGCTCTTCCAGCCCTTCCTGTGCCACCTGCCGTGCCCTTCGCCCTGGGGCCTGTCAGGTGCCACTGTGCCGTGCCCGCGCCCTGTGCTGTGCTGCATCCAAGCAACTGCTTTGCATGGTGGCATCGATGCCAGTCCCCGGTTGGTGGCATATGTCATTCAGATGCCCCATCAGTGGTGTCTGTCCCCAGGCGCCCACTGCCAGTGCTTGGAGCAGCAGGGCGAGTGCCTCGATCTCTTTATCCTCATCCTGCTTCTCCTCCAGTGCTGAGCTGTGGCTGGGGGCACAGGGCTGGGGTGGGCACCCTGCGGGTGCCCGTTGGGCCATGAGTGGGATCCACGGAGGGAGTTAATGGAGGGAAAAGCCAGCGGGAAGCCAGCGCCTCTTCCTGCAAGGGCGCGCGTGCGCCTGCGAGCAGCGGGGTGAGCCCGTGTGGTTTGTGGGTGTGAGCGAGGGGAGCGTGCGCCCGGCTGTGTGTGTGTGTGCCTGGCAGCCTGTTTGTGTAACCTGCTGGGGAGGTGTTGGGTGTGACGATGACGGCGGCGTGGCAGGGCTGGCCGGCCAAGGCCAATGGCTCCTGTGGGGCTTGGGGTGGGGGGTGGGCCAGCGTGCGGAGGGGGAGCCTGGCTGTGCGCACGTGTGTGTGTGTGTTGCACAACCCAAGGGTGTCGAGCGGTGCGTGCTGAGTGTGCTCACCCTGCTCTGCTGAGTGCACACCGGGTGTGCGTGTGCGTGCACGTCTGGCTGTGCCTGTG
>WEKX01002657.1:954499-985648 GCA_013390025.1 Pitta sordida | reverse complement strand
TGGGTGTGAGTGTGAGTGTGTGTGTGTGTGTGTGTGTTGTGTGTGTTGGCTGCAGGGCAGGGAGCTGCAGCAGAGGAGACAGTGGCTTTGGCGGGGAGGGGGGGCCAGGCTGCCCGGGGGTTCAGGGGGGGTACCAAAGGACACAGGATGGTTTATTGCTCCTGACATGCCAGCAGCTGGGACAGGGCTGCAGCCTGGGGGTCAGCTTGAGGAGGCGGTGTTAGTTTGAATCCCTGCTCTGCTGTTTGTTCCTGTGTCCCCCCAGCCCTCACCCTGGCATCTGGCCCGCGGGAGGCTGAGGCCCGGAGGGAATGTTCCTGGGAAATTTGTGCCTGTGCTGGCCACGTGGGAGGCAGTGGTGCTCCCCCCCCCACATCGGGGGCACAGCGCCATGGGTCACACTTTTGTCCCTGAGCCTTGGCACGAGCGACAGCCCCGGGTGTGAAGTCTGGCCTCGCTGCAGACAGGGGCAGATGGCCTCTGCCATCGTGTCCCAGTGAGGACACCCAACTTGGACCCCCATGTGCCGGCGATGCTCAGGTGCTGGGTACCCCGAGGGGTCTGGGGGGGGCCGCAGGGCAGCCCTGCTGAGCCCTGGGAAGGGGCAGCTGGGACAGAGCTTGGCACGCAGCGGCCGCCTGGGCAGACTGCCAGGGGGATTGCCCTTGAAGTAGCCCTTGCTGTGCCTCGTGCCTCGGCTGTCCCCACTGCCCGGCTGTGGGGCCACCCCTGTCCCCCCGCCCTGTCCCCCCGCTGCTCGCTGGCGGTTGCACCGCGGGGCGGGAGGAAGCGCCCCAGCACTCCCGCGCCCGTAACGGCGGCTGCCTTATCGTGGGGCCTCCTGGGCCCCCCCAACCCCTTATCTGCCACAGCCGTTGGCCCTGGCTCGGCTTGCAGCCCCCCCTTTTCCCCCCCCCCCCCCCCCCTCCCCCCCCCCCCCCCCACCATTACCCGCGGGGTCAGCCCTCGGGGGCGGCCGCTTGGCAGCCTGCCCCCTCGATCCTTTTTGAAGTTTCAAATCCATTTAAGTCAAGAGGAGGGAAAGTTATTGCCTCTAAAGCCCCTTGCGTTGAGCAGTAAATCCTCTTTGCTGGGCCAATGCTGCCTCCGAGCACCCGCGGGACCTGAGGGTGACTCCCGGGGGCAGGGGGGGGGGCACAGTCTGATTATGTGTCCCTGCTCCAGCACCCTGCTGGCAGGTCTTTTATGTCTGGGAGGCAGTGGGGAGCCCAATGTACCCCCAAAGCATTTGCCAGTATGGGATTGGGGTCCCTTTGAAGGCACCTGGCTCAGCTGTCAGGAGCATCACTGCTGCTTGCTCACCATTTGCTTACCACCTCCTTGCTCACCCTGAATTGATCCAAAAAGGGGGTTCCCCTTGTGGCAGGATGCCCTGGTGACCCCAACGATGTGGCACAGCACCCCCCACTGCCACCGTGCACCCAGTTTGAGGCCAGTGGAGTGGGACCTGACATGCTGCCGGCACGCTGGCATGTTTTATTTGATTTCCCTTCTCCCAAGCTGGCGATATTTAAATATTAATGCCTCCCTCTAATTGCTGGGTCAGAGGAGTGGGGCGGCGCGGGAACGGGTGCAGAGGCGGCTGATTTTGTTGTCTCGAGGAGTGTTTGCCGAGGAAAAATATTTGTGTGCGCACTCACACACATGATTTTACTCCCTTGGGATTTGCTTGGCCTTGGAAGTGATGCGTGGGGTGACAGAGGGGGGCAAGCTGTGATGCCACCGGGCCGTCACGTCCCCCCGCCCCACCCCCATCACGCACCCCCATCACGCAGGGACCCCTCTCCTGCTCCCGAGGAGGGATTGCTAATGGCAGTGGGGGGGAGTAGATGTGTTTTATTTTTTCTCCGGGCGGCGCGGCGTCAGATGCTTGCGTGCTCGCTTCCTGTAATAAAGCGACCGCCGGCGCGCTTGTCACCTGCTCTCTGTTGTGCTGCCAAGCGCAGACATGCCGCTTCTTGCTGCGGGCCCTGGCGTGCTCCCCGCCGCCGCCGCTCCTGCGCCCGCCCCGGGCGCTCGCCCCGTGCCAGCGCGGCGGTAGCAGGTGTTTCGGGGAGGGTGCGACGGTGCCTGTTGCCACATGCCCTGTGCGGGCGGGGGCCGTTTAACTGTTCTCACCGCGGCCGTGCCCCCTGTGACACCCTCCTCGCCTCGCACAGGCTGTAGCGGTGGTTGGCAGGGTTGGCACTGGGGTGTCCCACTCCCCTGGGAGCCTTGGCACTGCTGGTGCCGGTGTTGCGTCCCGTGGCAGAGCCAGCCCAGCTGCAGGCAGGTGTCTCTGGTTGTCCCCAGCTGTGCTGCGCAGTTGGAGCAGTGTGATCCATGCAACACGTGCCATGCGTGGGCTGTGTAGGCTGCTTGGCACTGCTGCTGCCATGCCATGCCATGCCATGCCATGCCATGCCATGCCATGCAGCCCCCTTGGACACACAGCCCTGGTGCCAGCACCTTCCCACTGCTGTTGTGGGGATTTTCCCCACTGGGGTTCTCTCTGCTACCCCAAATGCCCCCCGGCTCCCTCACTGGTTTGCCACCCCCACAGCTGTTGTTCCCTACCCACTCCCTGGCTGTGCAACCTCCTTCCTCCTGCCCTCATGGCACAACGTGCCATCCTGGTTAACCGATGTGTTTGCCAGGGTCCTGCTCCTGTTAACCCCAGCCACAGGAATTTTGCATCCTTGAGCCTGGCAAGAGGGCTCATTGAAAGGGGCTAACGTGGGGTCTGCTCCCAACAGGAAGCCCAGAGCGTGGGTAAATGTGGGGTTCAGGGGTGACTTGCAGCCGAGTATCCCCCGTGGAGGAGGCAGGCTGGGTTCTCCTCCTTCCCACCCGCATCCTGCCCTGCTCCAGCCCTGGCTCCGGGCGCTGCCTTTGTTTCCGCCGTATAACAAGATGATGGGTTAGGGTCAAGCTGCGGGTTCATAACTTGTTGGAAGACTTTGCCGAACAATAAAGGTGTCTGGCTTTATATCTGCTCGTATTTTATCCGCGCCACGGCCTTTCCCCAGCGCCGGCCGGGATTTACGGCGGGGGATATTTGAACGTGTCGAGGCGAGCCAGGGAAGCCGAGGCCGACCCCCTCCCCACGCCTTTGCATTCAGTGCCTGGGCGCTGAAATATTTACCTTCCAGCTCCTCTGACAGTTCAAGCCGTCTCGTGAAGCAAAGGTTATTGAACTGCGAATGTTATGACATTACATTTTTGTGTCTGCACTTTCTAGATGCGTGATGCAGCCTGAATGATAAGTGATCTCGGGGTTAAGGGTGGGGCTTTTTTTTCCCCTTTCTGTTCCTTTCCCTCCCTCCTGCTCTCCTCCCTGTGCTGTTGGCTCTGCTGGGGCTTGATAACGCTCCCTTTTATTGCCCTGCGTTTGCATTCCTGCTGCTGGGCTCCCTGCAGTTGGGGTGGATGCTGGGAAGGTGGGAGAGGGACATTCCCAGCACTGCACTGGTGTGTGCCTCAGTTTCCCTAACCCTCATTCCATGGGTGGGCATGCATGCCAGTAGCCTCTCTTTTAGGAGGATGCTGCTGCCACCAAGGGTACCCCAACCCTGCCTGCATCCCGGTGCAGGAAAATGCTGCATCCTGTGTCCCACTGGGACCATAGAATCATGGAATGGTTTGGATTGGAAGGGACCTTAAATATAATCTCGTTATGCCCCTTGCCATGGGCAGAGACACCTTCCACTAGGCCAGTTTGCTCTGGGCACTGAGCATCTCAGCAGCTGTCCCCACTTGAGATGCAGTGACCAAAGGGCTGGGAGAACATGTGGGGAAGGGGGACAAGGGACAGTAGGGTCTGGCCTGTCCCATACACACTAGAGGGCAGCAATAAACTGGATCAGTGGGCTGTATTCTGTCCTTGGGGATGTTGAGGGGTCTCACACCCCCCCTCCCCCAGTTTGCCCCAGCGTGGTGAGTTGGGAACGGGGAGCTGCTCAGTTTTCAGGGCTGCTTAAACAAACCCATTGCAAACCCCAGTGCAATGGACCAGCAGGGTGAGGGCCCTCCAACCAGTCCGACCCGTGGTGTCATGTCACCCCAGGAGCAAATTAATTAAGTCATTCCATAAATTTGGCTGCGTTTGCTGCCGCTGAATCACATCTTCACCCCACCACCTCCCCCCTCCCGCCGCCTTTCCTTGGGCTCCCCCTCCCTGCTCTGTCTCCCTGCTGGAGCCGACATCTCGCCCTGCAGCGCCTGGAGATTTCCATCGGCTCGGGGCTGAGCTGGCCGAGCATCCCGAGCATCCCGGGTCGGGGCGGCCGCCAGCGCTAACAGAATCCAGCTGTGCTGGAGGGTGAGCGAGGGGATGGGGGCGGATAGGGGGGGCTGTGGGCAAAGGGGAAAAAAAAGAAAAAAAAGAGGTCAGGGCCCGGGAAATTAAATGTTCATAAATGTAGGCCCGAGCGCTTAAAAAGTAGGGCAGTGCCATTAAATCTCATTAAAGTTTAATACCTATCAGTGCCACTTCAGGCAGCCCTTGGACATTGCTTTAATTTGATGGGTGTTAAGGGAGAATTATCAAATAATTGTGCTGGCTGGGGACTTGCTTTTATCATGTTACATGGAAAGCTCTCCCGGCTTTGTGCCGCACATCAAAACAGCGGCGGGTAGGTATTGTTCTGGGGAGGGGATGGGGGCGGCTGCAGGGGGGTCCCTGCCATCCCCATCGCCCTAGGCAGTGGCAGGAGGGATGGGGACACCGGATCAGGTTGTTACAGGGATTAGTTGCCCCAGTGATAAGGTTTTTCTGCCCAAGTTTAACCCACCTGCCCCCAGTGGAGGGAGTCTGCTGCCCCAGGCTGGCATCCCTGGTGGTGGCATGGGGACAGTGAGCATCCTGCTGTCATTCCCATGGGTACTGCCATCATCCCTGTGGGCCCTGCCAGTGTCCTCATGGGTCCTGTCACCATTCCCGTGGGTCCTGCAGTCATCCCTGTGGGCCTGCCTGGTGTTCCCACAGGTTCTGCTGTCAATCTTGTGCGCTCTGCCAGTGTCCCCATAGGTCCTGCCACCATTCCTGTGAGCCTTGCTGGTGTCCCCATGGGTCCTGCCACCATTCCTGTGAGCCTTGCTGGTGTCCCCATGGGTCCTGCCACCATTCCTGTGGGCCTTGCTGGTGTCCCTGTGGGTTCTGCCATCATTCCTGTGGGAACTGAAGTCATCCTGTGGGTCCTGCCAGTGTCCCCACAGGTCCCATCAGTATCCCCATGAGTCTTGCTGTTATCCCCATAGGTCCTGCCAGTGTCCCTATGGGTCCTGTCATCATCCCCATGGGTCCTGCTGGTGTCCCCACGTCCCAGCAGGATCGTCCCACCCTTCCCACGCTCCCTGCCTCAGCACGGAGCTGCGGGTGCTGCAAATTAATACCAATTTTTGGAGAGGCTGTGAGGACTGGAGGGAATTGCAGATGGGGGAATTGCTGGGGATCACCGGCTCTGTGTGGAGGCGAGTGCATGGGCCCATGCATATTTTATAGGGTGCACCCAGGGTTATTTTTATTTCTTTCTATTTCCTCCCCCCCTCCCCTTGCTGTAAAAGTCCCGGTTGATAAAGAATTAGTGCCAGGTCGTTAGTCCTGGTTTTTATGAGATAAACCCGGGTGCAAGGTGCTGTCGTGTAAACGCCAGGGCCAGGGGAGTGCCGGGACGGGAAGAGCGGAGCCGCTGCCATGAATTATTCAGCAGCGCCTGATTTCACATTATTCTCACTGATACTTTTACAACCTGTCAGTAAATAAAAAGATTCTACATTATTTATAGAAATGGACCCGAACTGGGTAGGAGAATTTACTGTTGCTATTATTAGGGGCTTCTCAGCACCACATTAATGAGAGCTGGGTGGTGGTGAGTGTTGCTTCCTGAGGGCTCCATGTCCCCCACACCCTGTTGAGTGTCCCCTTGCTCCCCAAGGATCACTGCGTCCTCTTGTCTGTCACTGCTGGGGCTCCATGGGTTTGGGCTGCTCAGAAGGCGATGTCTCCTTCCTAAGCGTCTCCTTCCCAGGGACACATTCCTGTGGATCACATCTGCCCAGGGACATCTTCGCTGGGGATGTCTCCTTCCAGGGATGTCTTCTTCCTGAGCCCATCTCCTTCCTGAACACATCTCCTTCCCAAAGGTATCTGCTTCCTGGGGTCATCTTCCTGGGAACTGCATCTTCTCAAGGACATCCTCTGCCCTGGGATGTCTCCTTCCCTAGGACATCTTCCCAGGGACACCTCCCTGTGGATGGCACCTTACCAGGGATGTCCTTGCTGGGGACATGTCCTTCTAGGGGATGGCATCTTCCCCAGGGACTTCTCCCTCCCAAAGACATCTGCTTCCTGGGAACATCTGCCTAGGAACATCTCCTTCTTAGGGACCACATTTTCCTGTGAACATCTCCTTCCTTGTGCCCACATCTTCCCAAGGACATCTTCTTCCCAGGAATGCCTCCTGCCTAAGTGGCAGCCCTGGGACACACATCTCTGTTGGAGGAGGAAGCTTAACAGGCATGATGCTGGTAGCATCTCTGTCTCCCCCAGTGAAGTGACCCCCCCCCCCCCCCAGTGCACGTGTCTTCCTGGCTCTGCATCCCATCACGGTGTGGGAGCTGGGGGGGCTCTGCTTCCAGCCTATCCCCCGCACTCCCAGCATTTCCCTGCCACCCGAGCAGGAGCCGTCCCACCCACGCACCCGCCGGCCCCCCGAATCCCATCTGGGCTTCCTGCATCCCTGATGTGACAGCTCCAGGGAGCTGGAAAAGCATGGCACACGGGCTTGGAAAGCCCCGAGGAGGGAGGTGCTCGGCTGCGGGTAAACCAAGGCACGGCGGCGCTGCTCCGTATGGACAAACGGGTGGAAAAACCGAGAGGAAACCCAAGACGTAATGGTTTGTCTGCGGTGTCCTAAGGTGGCTGCTCCCGGCCTGCCGGTGACAGGTTTATTGGCAGGCAGGCTGGGCTGGAAGGATTGTCGGCTATTTACAGTGCTGGGGCCGTGACTTTGCGAGCAGACAGTTAACATAAATTCACATGATGGATCAGTTATCACTTCATTGAACTTGTGGCGGATCCATTGAAGGCTGTGCAGTAACATACTGTTTCCTGGCTCTGCGCAGCGCTGGGATACATTAAATACACTTTATTTATAGCTTACCATTGCTGCACTGTGGGCAGGAGAATGCAGCTTTTGCAACTATCATCTAATTTTATGATGAGCATTAAAGCAAGGCCTATAATTTGCACCTTTTTATTCATTAGACACTGGTGCAGCCATAAGTCAAGAATGCCCAGGGATTTAGATGCAGATCCAGAAGATAAACTATTGACAAGCCAGATGTATTTTTACATTAGTGTGCCTTTACAATAGTTTATGTTGAGAGTGGAATATAAATTGCATTATTAAATACGAACCACTCTTGTAACCGCTGCTCTTCCTGTGTCTGTGCAGGCAGGGTGGGATTCGGAGCCGCAGAGCACAGAGGCTTTGCCTGATGGCTCCAGGTTGGGGGGAGGTTGTTATTTTGGCTTATTTTATCCCTGGATGTGCTGATACATCAGAGCATCAGAGTCTGTCTCAGCCGCTGTCCCTGGGAGGAGGCGGTGTCCCTGCAGGATGTCCCCGTTCAGAGCAAAGCCATCCCAACCACGTGCCCCCACCAGAGACCTTGGCTCGGCCGCTGCCACCCGGCCAGCAGCGAGTTAAATCCTTTTGTTTCCGAGGCAATACACTTTATATTATGAGCATGAATAAAAGATGGTTGTGCTAGGGGTAGCTGTCAGGATCTTCGCTGCCTATAAAGGCTTCTACTGTAGCTTGACAGTAAAAGACTGTGTTTGGGGACTGATGTGGTTTCTCAAAGGAGCTAAATAAATAAGGGACGCTTATTTTTACACCAGTAAAGGCTGCTGGAAATTTAAAGCCCTGTTTATCTCGCTGAAATCACGGTGTTTATTGTTATCTCGTGGAGGGGGAATTTGCATGTTCACTAATAATTAACCAAACCCAGTTCTTCTCCCTCCTGTACGTGCTGCGGCCCCGCCGTTATCTGGGGGGAGGAAACACTTGCAAATCAAATGCAAATATTGACCGTGCCTGGGCTGGGCGCTGTGATGGCCGGGTGCTCCTGGTACCCAGTCCCACGACTGCTTGGGGGGCCGGGGGCAGGATGGAGGGGCTGGAGGCTTTTGTGCAGCATGAGAGGATGATGGGAGCCATCCCTGTGGCCACCCCAACCCCATGGCCATCCTGACCTTAGTTCCACCCTATCCCCATTGCTATCCCATCCCTACTGCCACCCCTCTGTATTTCCACTCCATACCCATTAGGCAATACACTCCATTGCCACCGTTGCCATTACCACCATTGCCATTACCACTCCATCCTTATTTCCATCCTATCACCACAGCCACCACTGTTACTTTCTTTGCCAACCTACTCCTGTCGCCCCATGGCCACCTCATCCTCATTGCTACCCAATACCCGTTGCCATCCTTTCCCCATGGCCACCCTTTCCCTGTTGCCGCTGCATCCTTATTTCCACCTTGTTCCTATTGCCACTATCCCTGTGGCCACTCCCTTCCCATGACCACACCATCCCCATTGCCACCCCATCCTCATGGCCACCTTGACCCCATTGCCACCCCATTCACATTTCCACCCTATTCCCATTGCCACCCCAGCCCCATGGCCATCCCATCCTTATTTCCACTCTGTCCCCATCCCCAGCCCACGGCCACCCCTTCGTGCCCGGTGCTAACAGGCGTCCTGTCCCGGTTGCCGGTCCCCGCGCCACCAGATGCTGCCGCTCCGTGTCACACCATCATGTCGCTATCGGAGTGTAACGGGGAGAGCAGTCGGTGCCTTTGTTTCTCCTGCTCTCCGCACAGCTGTCACTTCCAGTGATCAGTAGAAAAATCATCACCCCACCGGATCATACATATGGAACGGTGTCTGTGCGGAATATTTATTGTAACATGTGTCGGGGCCGCGCCGGTCACGAGCCCCGGGCTTGGCTCACGCCGTGCCAGCTCCGCAAGGATGCTCCGGTCCCCCGGGCTCTGCCTGCCGGGGAGGTGTGTGTGTCCCCGAGGCGGTGTCCCCGTCATGGTTGGGGGACTCGAGGCTAATTGTGCTTGGTGGCCTCGGGCTGTGTATCATCCTGTGTCTTGTGGGCGACCGGGAAAGCCCTCCCTCTCCCAGCCTGTCCCCAGCCTCATTCCCAAAGGATGTTTTCAAGCTGTGGGGGCAGCTGAGACGTGGGGGTGTGCAGAGATGCAGGTGGTGAAGCTGCAGGGGAGCAGAAGCCCAGGGCCTGCTCCTTGCTGAGGTTACATATGGGGTGGCCTTTGGGGTCTCCAAAGGCAGGAGGCGAAGGTGCTTGGGAGCCTTGGCCCGATCAGTGTCTCTGGGAGCTCTCTCCTGTCTCTGGAGCTGTCAGCTCGGCACCTTTCATGTGTGATGGGTAAACAGCGTGGCGCGCCTGCCGGGGAAGGCTGTTGGATCCCTGCTGGTGCTAAAGCGGCGTCTGGCAGGGACAGGGAACGTGCCGTCGCCTGTGCGAGGCACGGCGGACGTGACGCCCCGCTGGGGCTCCGTGTGGTTTTCCGGATGGAGAGAGCAGAGACCAAGCTGTCCCGGTGTCAGGGTGAAGCCGTGCCGATGGGGCCCGCGGTATTCCCTGCAGGTGTGCCACTCCCATCACCTCCCATCACCAAAAGCCGGTTCCCACATCTCCATCCGGTGCACTGGTCGCTGATGGGGACATGGAGCCCCCACCCCCGTGTCCCCTTGCCACGTGTTTTCCCTCTCTGGGGTGCACAGATGCCACGCGGGCAGGACGGGGTCACCGGGTCCCCCCAGCACATGGCTGGGGGAAGGTGTTGCCAGCGCCTTTTGGCACCCGCTGCCACACGAGCGCGCTCCTCTGACAGCTTTATCAAGCCTCCAGACTTCCCAATTCCATTGTTCCTGACATCTGTTTCGGTAAGTGATTAATTGCAATTAGTGAACGGTTTGAAAGCCTGTGGAAGAATATTCAGCAGAAAACTCGTCAAGATTAATGAGTGGTGGCAGTTGTCAGAAGGGCTGCTGCCTCGCCGGGATGTGGCGGCGGAGGGGAGGTGCGGGAGGCTGGGTGAGCAGGGTGCCCCCCTCCCCGCGCCCGTGTCCCCTCCCCACTGTGTCCCCCCTTCCCAGAGAATAACACAGGCTGATTTTTCATCCGAACGCATGAATTATCCACTAATGCGCTATTAATAAAGCGCTGTGGAGTTTCACCGAGATTAGGTCCTAAATCATGCAGAATGAATTTTAATCAGTCCGAAAGACAACGGTGCTAGCCACTCCCGGGGACCTGCGGGAAACCAGCCTGGATCCAGCCGGGATCTGCTGCCGGAGATGCCGCGCCTGCACCTTTGCCCTCGTGCCATGCTGTGCCACATGTGTGTGGCAGCAGAGCCAGGCACCTTTGTGTGCTGCCTGCAGGGCAGGGGAGGTACAGGGTACGAGCTCCATGGGCACAGCCCGCTCTCCATATCCCACTGGATCCTTGCCAATGGGCATACGGGGATGGCAGCCTGTGTGGTGGCACCCGGCTGTGGTGCCCAGGGTACCAGGAGGGAGTGGGGATTCTCTGTGCTGCCTCATGCCCAAAGTAGCCCCATCTTGGGGGGTGTCACAGTGAGTTTCCCAGGTCTTTGCAAACTGTCGTTGCTTTCGGCCTGGTTGTGCCCCCAGCTCAGTGCAAGGGACCACCCTGACATGCCGGGGGCTTTTGGGGTTGCTGAGCCCGGGGGGGTGACGCACCCACAGCCCTGAGGAAAGGGAGGGTGTGACATCTGCTCCTGCAAATTGTTTGCCTGGCTGAGGTCAGGGCGGCTCGACAGCCCCGGGTCCTGCGAGCAGATGGCTCCGGCATGTTCCCGGCAGGGCTCTGCTGTGCCGCACCCATGAAATTCCCCATTAACTGGCTGTGACCGGAGGGTGCGGGGCGGAGGAAGCATCCCTCACTCCTCTGCGCTCAGCCTGGGAGCACACACAGGCTGTGCGTGTCTCCAAGGGCACGAGGAACTTGTCCCTTCCAACGGGGAGGCAGATGTCCCCCATGCCTCACTAATCCAGGGGGGCTGCAGAACAGCCAGGGCTCATTGCCTAGTCACAGGGGGTGCACCCATGCGCTGGTGTGGAGGGAGTTCCCATCCCCATCCCTGCCTGCCAGCCTGTCCCCATCCCATTCCTTTGATTTATTGCTCTTTTGGTGGAGGGCAGGGGTGGCAGGGGTCAGCAGGGGCTGGCAGGGGTCGGGAGGTCCCGCCGTCGGCCGCCCTTTGTTGGTGTCCAGCACAATGACCCGGCGCAGGCTGTTTGCTCGGCGCAGCGGGTAATTACCGTGCCGGGGAGGATGAGGAGGTCAGGGCCGATGGAGCCGCCGTGACCCGCCGCCGTCGAGGCCCTGTGTGGCAGCGGCTTGTCCTTCCCCTGTCACCATCTGCTTGGAGGCGGCCGCTCGGAGCGGCGGGGCTGCGGCGCTCAGACGGACGGACAGATGGTGGTGGGTTTGAAGAGGTAGAGTGTGTACTTTGTTCTGGAGAGCTTGGAAGGGAAAAAAAATTAGAAGGAGAAAAAAGACAGGGAAAGGAGAAGGAGGGGACGTCCTCGTGTGTCGTCACCGCCTGCCACCGTGCCACACGTTTCAGTGGGGTTTATCACCGTGCCATGGACGGGGCTGTGGGTGGTGGCACACCCGCATGCCGGGGTTGGAATGACAGGGAGGTGGGATGGGCCNGCGGCGCCTGCCCTCCGTGTCCTGGCATCGCCTCCGCGCAGCGGGCCGCGTTCGACGCCCATGCAACGGTGCCTTGGTGGTGCCTGCCCAGTGCCCGCGGGCGGGGCGGGGCTGCTGGCACTGTGTCCCAGCACCCGGGTGGCATTGCTGGAGCGCGCTGGCATCGTGCCATAGTTGGGGGGGGACAGAGGGGTTTGCAGTGAGCAGGTGGGGATTGAAGCTGTGGTGCGTGGGCTGAAGTCCTGGTGTGGGGAGGAGAGCGGGCTCCCTAAGGAGGGCTTCCCAGGGAAGTCGGAGGCTCCGGGCTTGGGACTCTGCCCGCTGCTCGCCACCGTTGCAATTCTGGCTTTGCTGCCTTTTAATTACCGCCCGCGCCAGGCCTGGCCCCGTGTTACACTTCATTACGCGATTGCGATCGGGGCCGCTCCTCCCTCACGGCTGACTCCGGTGGATAATTAGGTGTGTTTTCTCCCGCGTGCAGACAGACACTTAATACAGCTTTAATCACCTGCTCCAGCGGCCCCCACCCACCGCCCTGTGCCCGCTGCTGCTGCTGCTGCCCACAGACCGCCCAGCCAGGTAATGACAGGCTGCGGGTGCCCGGTGGAAACGCCCACTGCTGACACCCGCTAATAACACCCGATGCAAATACCCGCTGCAGGTGCCCGGTGCAAACAAACACCCCATGCAAATACCCAGTGAACACGCCCGCTGCAGATGCCCCGTTGTCAGCATTTCCTCAACACCCCCTGGTGCAAATCCTGGGATCATGGAAGGGTTTGGTTTGGAAGGGACCTTAAAATTGTGTTCCAACCCTCCTGCCATGGGCAGGGACACCTTCCACGGGCAGGGACACCTTCCACTAGACTGGGTTGCTCCAAGCCTTGTTAAACCTGGCCTTGAACGCTTCTAGGGATGGGGAATGCCCAGAGTAAATGCCCGGTAGACATCCCTGGTTGGAAATGCCCCATGCAAACACCTTGTGCAAATGATCAGGGTAATGCCCCATGCCTGTGCCTGGTGCAGATGCTTGGTGCCAAACACCTTGTGGAAATGCCCGGCGAACACTCCTCATTCAAATACCTCATGCCAACGCCTGGTGAACATCCCTTATGCAAATGCTCCCTGAACATGCCTTGTACAAACACCCCGTGCAGATGCCTGGGGAACATCCCTAGTGCAAATNGGGTCCCTGTGGCACTGCCAGAGGTGTCCTTCCCCCGCTACCTCTCTCCAGGGCCTGAGCTGGGCGTGCTGCCCACCGGCACTGCACGTACCCGCCTTCCAGAGGTGCCAGCGAGGCCCGGGCTGATGCAAGCGGCATTCCCGGGCAAGCCCGGCCGCTTCCCAACTGGCTGGGGCAGCCGGACCAGGGGGCAGGCAGGGGCGTGGGGTCCCTGCAGCGGTGCTGCGGACGCCGGGCGCAGGGAGGGTGACGCGGCGTCTCCNTTCATTACGCGATTGCGATCGGGGCCGCTCCTCCCTCACGGCTGACTCCGGTGGATAATTAGGTGTGTTTTCTCCCGCGTGCAGACAGACACTTAATACAGCTTTAATCACCTGCTCCAGCGGCCCCCACCCACCGCCCTGTGCCCGCTGCTGCTGCTGCTGCCCACAGACCGCCCAGCCAGGTAATGACAGGCTGCGGGTGCCCGGTGGAAACGCCCACTGCTGACACCCGCTAATAACACCCGATGCAAATACCCGCTGCAGGTGCCCGGTGCAAACAAACACCCCATGCAAATACCCAGTGAACACGCCCGCTGCAGATGCCCCGTTGTCAGCATTTCCTCAACACCCCCTGGTGCAAATCCTGGGATCATGGAAGGGTTTGGTTTGGAAGGGACCCTAAAATTGTGTTCCAACCCTCCTGCCATGGGCAGGGACACCTTCCACGGGCAGGGACACCTTCCACTAGACTGGGTTGCTCCAAGCCTTGTTAAACCTGGCCTTGAACGCTTCTAGGGATGGGGAATGCCCAGAGTAAATGCCCGGTAGACATCCCTGGTTGGAAATGCCCCATGCAAACACCTTGTGCAAATGATCAGGGTAATGCCCCATGCCTGTGCCTGGTGCAGATGCTTGGTGCCAAACACCTTGTGGAAATGCCCGGCGAACACTCCTCATTCAAATACCTCATGCCAACGCCTGGTGAACATCCCTCATGCAAATGCTCCCTGAACATGCCTGGTACAAACACCCCGTGCAGATGCCTGGGGAACATCCCTAGTGCAAATGCCCCGTTTCCAGTGCGTGATGACCATCCCCGGTGCCAACGCCTGGTGCAGACACACCATCCAGGCTGGGAGCCGGTGCGTCCCAGGGTATCGTGGCGCTGGCAGGCGGCGCTGCCCGGCTCCCGGCCGGCTTTGCCGGAGCAGGCGGCCGCCGGCTCCTCGCAGGTGTACGCACAGACTCCGCGGCGCCCGAGCTTCTGTGCGGCGGGCGCGTGCCAGCACACTGCTGTGCCTTGCGAAGGTAGCAGCCATCTGCACTGTGATAAAAAGCCCTGAGGATGATAAATAGACAAGTAGCACTTTTATTGGATTGCCGTTCCGAAGCAGCCACTTTGGGTTTGGCACGGTGCTAACGACAGACTCGCCCGCACGCTGTGCCCGGCCGCCCCGGCTGGGGGAAAGGGGCTGCCCGGTGGTGATGCTGGCACATGGACGGGCACCACGGCTCAGCCTGGAGCGCTCCCCACTGCCTCTTTCCCCCTTGTTTTTTAGGGGTGACGTGTTTGGATCCGTGCAACCCTGAACAGGGGGTGTGGTGGATGGGAGGGTGTCGTGGCCGGCGCTGTGCCAGGGTGCAGGGGCTGGGCCGTCCAGCTGGCACGGCTCGGCATGACATGGCACGGTGTCCCAGCTGCCGCGCTGGCCTCGCCGTCACCTGCGCAAAGCAGCTTGTTTGTCAATAATGGAGCAGAGAAAATTGCAGCTGAAATGCCTCTCGGCACTGCTTTGTGTTGCTTTAATACGTCCACCCTGGAGGTGCCGGCTCGGCAGTGGCACAAAGGCTGCTGGGAGGGGAGGGGAGGGGAAGGATGGGGGGCTCAGCGAGGCTCTGGGGCGGGGGTTTGCCCATCACTGTACCATGCAGACCCCCGGTGGTGGGGGGAAGTGGCAGAGATGGAGTCTGACCCATGTGACTGGCACTGTCATGCTCCCTCAGCTTGGCCGTGCCCAATGACAGGAATGTCAGCCCAGTGGGATTGGTCCCAGAGGGACATGTGTTTTGGGGACAGATTTACAGGGAGATTGCCTGGTGCCTGCCCAAAATTCCTGCTGCTGGGAGCAGGGAGCGGGGTCCTTCTGAGCACCCCCATCTCACTGTGCTGGGACGTTGGCCTTGGGGATATGTTTTCCAGTGAATTCCATGTCAGTCATGGCTGTCCTCACCATCCCACCCGCTCCTGTCCCACTGCAGCCACAGCATGGAGGTGACACTGGATTTTAGGGTGGCTGGGCAAAGCAGTGACCCCTCTGCTTGCTGGACTGGGAAACACTGGGGAGGTGGGGGGAGCATCCTTGTCCTGGTCTGTGTCGCCCTGCGGTGGCAGCTTCTGCTGTGGGACAGGGCAGATTGGGGACATTTTTTCAGAGGTGCTACAGGACAGGACAGTAACACCATTTCAAGGTGCAGTCCCCATGGTGCAGGAGTGACAAAGGGAGGTTGGGTTGGTAGTGCAGGGACTCAGGGTGCTGGGGGCTGTCTGTCCCCACACCCTGCCAGCCCCCCCTCCTCGACCTGCGGTCCAGGGGCTGCGCACAGCTGCCTGCCCGGGCGTGCATCCCAGGAATTTGGGAGCACAGGGGGGGCCGGCTGCCTCCCTGCCCTCTGACCCTCTGGATGATACAAGCCCTCTTCTGTTTCTCCTCAGCCCGCCGGCGGGGTCAGGCTGACGGCTGACGCTGGCTCCCTCGCTGCGATAAAACAGCTCGTCTGTCACGACACAATAGCTCCATCAGGCTGCTGGCACGGCTGGAGGGACATGGCCCTGCTGGGGCCTGCTGGGTGTTGGGGTACACCTGTGAGCCCCCCCAGCCATGCTGGAGCTCCCCAGGGTGCACAGGGTCTCAGCAGGAGGGGTAGGGATGAGGACAGGACCCAGGTGTCCCGGCTGATACCCCGGGCCAGCCCCTGCTCTGCCACAGGGAGATACAGCCTCATGTCTTGGCTCTCTGCCATGCCCACTGCCTTCACTCTTCAGCATCCAAAAATACATTGGGAGGCCCCAGCACGAGGTGCCCCTCATCCAGGCGATGCTTCCAAGGGAATCACTCAACTCTATCTTCCCCTTTCCCACTGCCCTCACTCCTCCTCGCCATCCAAAAATACATCAGGAGGCCCCAGCACAAGGTGCCCCCCAGCCTAGGGGATGCTCCCAGGAAATTGCTCACCTCCCCTCTCCCCATTCTCACTTTCCTTCTGACTTCAGTGTCTTTTTATCCAATGTGGCATCACCTTTGTGATAATCTCTGGGAGATTAATATCCGGGATGATGATGGGTGTGAGTTGGGTGCCGCATCCCGCTGCACCACCACCCCCCCGGGATGGGTGCAGGGCCCTCCCCGGACCCCTCAGCCCCAACTGGGTGGTTATTGAGAACTCAAAAGCGTCTCCAATTAGGAGCAGCGATGCCGTGGAGTGGCGGTGAGGCTCTGGGGCTGTCACTGTGCCGCCTTAATTAGCAGCGCCGGGGCAGGGGTCAGCACAGCTCGGCGGTCTTGACAAGGCTGCTATCAAGTGCAAGGAGGGAGGAGGAGGGAAGGGAGGGAGAAGTAAAGCTCCCCAACTCAGGACGAGCCTGGGCGGCGGGGAGGGGGAGGATGAGCGCGCCGGAGCCGCGCAGGCAGAGTTAAAAGGGAATAAAATGGTTCCTGTCACCCACTGGCGGCTCAGCGCCGGGGCTGTGCATCTCTCTGCTGGGGTGTCTGACCGGTCCTGGGCCCCCCAGCAGCCTGAGAGTGTGGGGAGGGGGCCACGGGACCCCTGCCATGCTGGAGATGAAGAGCTGGTCGTCCTTGCTGCAGAGCCTCAGTAAGTGATGGGTGGCGAGGCTGGGGGCTGTGGGGACACCCCCCTCCTATGGGAGCACCCCACTGTTGGGGGCCCTGCCAGCTGCCCCCTCCCCGGGTGGGTGGCATGGCCAGGGCGAGGGTCCTGCACCCCCCGACCCCGCGTGCCGCCCCGTCCCCTCCCCGGCGTCCCCCTCCGCAGGGTCAGCGCCCGGCCGCGGCCAGGCTTAACCTCTGCCCTTACCCTCCCGACCTCCAGCCCTGTTAAAAAGGGTTTAAATGCAAAGTTATTTGATAGCTAATCCCAGCTATCCTGGGGGCAGCCCTGGGCTTTGGTGCTGGGAATCGCCCCCGAGCCGGGACCCTCCGGCGGCACCGGCGGCACAGACGTGGTTTCACTGGGGCTGGAGGTCAGGCAAACGCGCCGATTAAAGTCCAGCGGGTGAAAAGAGCTTAAACAAATCCCAAATCCCTCAGATGCCAGATGAGGCTGTTGGAAATTTGCTCTGGAGCCGCCGTTGGGAGGGGGAGAGACGCTGAAACCAGCGGGAGCACTGGGAAGGCCAAAACTGAAGGGAGCCCTGGGAAGGCTGGAACTGTGTTGGGTGCTGTGAGGGCTTGGGGCTGGGCAGGGGGACTCAGTCTGTGGTTTGGGAGCAAGGTCAGTGTTGGCATGCCCTGTGTGCCTTCCTGCCTTACACCCCTTTGCTGCTGAGCCTGGAGGGACCAGCACCAGGGAAACGGCTGTTTCACCATTATCTCCCCATTTTAGCCCACATCTCTCCTCCCAGATGCCAGTTGCCAAGGGGAGACACAGGTGAGTGTTCCCACTGCCGAGCAGTGACCCCAAACTGCTTGCTTGGGAGGAAAAGTCCTGAGTTTATTCCTTCAAGGCATCATGCCTTGGAGATGTCCCCAGGGCCATGCCAGGGCTGTGCCACTGAGCAGGTCGTGAGTCCCTGGCTCACTTTCCCCAGGGGATGTATCTGACACGGCTGGCTCATGGGTATGGGGGTGCCAGGCTGCAGGCCACCCCCAGGGCCAGCAGGATGGGGACAGAGGTGTGTCTGGTGAACCAAATCCTGCTGTCCTGCTGTGATGTCATTGGAGAAACTGAGGCAGGTGCAACGGGGAGGTGCTGGTGCAGTGGGATCTCAGCATCTGTCCGCTCAGTCCTTACCTGTCCCCCTTGGTAATGAGTCCCCAAAGAACCACCTGGGCCAGCTGAACCCCAGCGCAGGGACAGAGGTCACAGATGCTACAAGGAGCCAGGCCTCAATGCACAATGCAGCCAGGCCTCCCTTAATTGGGGAGAATGGATTGGCTGTGGGAAGGTCTGGGAACCCACTGTGCTCCCTGTCCAGCACCCGTGGGGTGCCCTGTGCTCCCATGCCAGCCTCTCCCACATGTGTGCACACCCCATGGTCATCCTGCAAGATCCATCATGATGCAGGTCCCATTGTCGTGCACCCTCCTTCACACCCATGTGTGATCACTGATCACAACCTTGAATGAGGCAGCTGGTGGTAGGGTGGGCTCTGCTCGGGGACCCATCACCAGGGCACCAGTCCTCCCAGCCACTGCCTCCCGAGCTCCACTACATTCCTGTCCACCAAGGGTTAACCCTGCGGAGGCAGGATGCCTGCGAGCCCTTGTGCCAGTTCAGAAATGAATGTTGCCTTTAATATACCATCCTTCAATCCTTATCTCTCCTAATTTATTGGACATAACTGGTTGCGCTGATGGATTCGTGGCTTAGACCTTGGCTTCTAAATTTCGGCATTAATAATCTGCCCCTTCATTCTGCTCTCCAGATGTCTTTCATTTATCTGCTTATTCAGTAGGGGTGCAACCTCGCGTCCTCCATGCCAGCGCTAATGTGGCCCAGTGACAATAAATTTGGACTTGTAATAACATGGCCAGATGAATGAATTGACCTCTTGGTGACTGTCACTCCCAGCCTCCCCCCTTGTTAGGTACCTGTGGGGATGAGGGGGGCCCCTGATAACTGATGCTGGTGTCATCCTCGTCCTCCCAACCTTTTCATTTTTTTCCAAAGGGAAAATTTGTAAGGAGGTGTCAATGAGGGGGTTGCTTAATCCTTAATCATCTCTGGAGCAGGGCGAGAGCAGCCATCCTCATCCCTGGGGAAAATCCTAATAACGGGGAGCCCTAATAGGGCCCCCCCAGGGGCTGTAACCCCTCGGCCGGGGGGGGGGATGCGCCGGTGATGGTGGGATGAACCCGAATCGGGCAGGTCGCACACCTGAGAGCGTGCGGAGGAATGTGTTTGCTTAATTAATTGGCGACGGGAGCGCGCCGGGGGTGTAAATCTGACGTGGGCCTTGGCAGCCTGCAGTGCCGCGCACGCAAGACTAGACTTTAAATAAGGGTGCAATTATTGTTTGAATAATTGACGAACAACGGGCGCGCATCGGCGCTCAGCCTAATGGGCTTTGATCGCTCGCCAAGGCCGCCCGGCACGCCGGCGTCCCGCCGCTGAAGGATGCGAGGGGTCCAGCGAGGGGTGCGGGTGGGTCAGGGGGGCAAATCGGGGTGCTGCTGCCCTCTGTGTGGGTTTTATGGGGTAGGTGTGGAAAGCAGGGTGTTATCCCCTCCACGGCCGACCCCACGGCGCCGTGGAAGGGCTCTGCTTTGCCCCTCTGCGGCGCCGCGGGGTCGACCGGGGAGGAGGAAGAGGACCCTGCACGTAGCAATTGATTTAAATCATTTTAGAGAGGACCTATGGAAAATAAAAAGCCTTTAATCACATTTGTATCCATTTCCAGCCTCAGTAAATCAATTTGGATTGAGCTGGGTGCCACGGTTACAGCTGATTAGCGCGCGGCGGATGGGGTCAAATTAATGCTAGCTGGGTTCGCTTAATGGGGTCACTGTCGTGAGCATCCCTCCTCCGGGGTGGCGGTGCGGGCATGAACGTTTCTGTTCTGGCCAGACCATGGAGAGTTTTCCCAGCTAGGAAGCACCAGGGTGTAGGCTCTGTGCTGTTCTGTGCCTCAGTTACCCCTTCCATGAGTGATAACCACCATGGAGGATCCACTGAACAGCATAAGGGGGTATCTGGGGAACGTCTGGGTTGTCCCACCTTCCTCCTCCTGATCCCAAATGTGCATCACCCGCGTGCCAGAGCCATCACGTGTCCTCCCCACTGCCCCACCGAGGAGCCGTAAACAGGTCCCCGCGCCCCGGCGCTGGTTAATTTGTTTTCAATAGGTTCCAATCAATTAAGCGTGGTCCTGGAGAAGGGAAAAGTGCCCTGGTAATTGGTGAAAATAAATCACTCGTCGCGGCCCCGGCAGAGCCGCGGTGGTGGCTGGGAGCCTGGGCTGCATCCGCGTGGCACTCTGGGGATGGGGGGCACTGGGGATGGACCCCAGTCAGGATTATGTGGGGCCGGTGTGTGATCCACTGGGAATGGCGTGCTTGGAAGCTCCCGGCTCGCTTCCTTCACATTTCCCTCCCTGCCCTGCCAGCTCCTTGCACGCGATGCCTGCCAGCACCCCGGGGTGAGGGCGATGCCTCCTGCCCATCCCCTCGGTGGGGAGCATCCCCCCGGCATCCCTTTGGCCGCCTCCCCCAGCCCTGCCCCAAGCCGGGCTGTAATTACCGCACGCCGTGCTTTGATTGCTCCATTCCAATTAATTAAACCCGGCGGTGACCCAAATTATGATCCCTTGTCTTGTCAAGCGCCGTATTTTTAACCTTAACTGGCTGGGCTGTGTTTAGATTTCCAATCCGGGCAGAAATGTCACCCGGGGAGAGTGACTGGCGTTGAACCCAGCCTTCCCGTGACGAACCCCGTAATTAGAAACCCTCGTGTCCCTGAGACGGGTCTTTAAAGCTGTCAGAAGCCAAGATCCAGCCATTTGATACAAGACTATCATTAGCTGCGCCCAACCTATTAGCTGCAGGTAAATAACAGGCTGTACCGGAGCCGAGGAACAGGCGGGTTGGGGAATTGGATGGTTCTTAATTAGGAGAAGCGGCGCGAGGGATGCTTTCCCCCCTCTAATTGCCTTCGTTAGCAGCCTGGGTATGTGTCCCTTTGCCTGGACTCTCTTTCCTGCTGCAGTGGTGGCTCCTGCACCCCGTTTCCCAGCCGTGGTGCCCATCCCACCCAGAGTGTCCCGGCGATGGGATGGGCATCGTGATGGGAAGATGGGGACATTAAACCATTTCCCAGGGATGGGTGGGGATTGATGGTCTCTGGTCCAAGTGGAGGATAGATCTGGGCTCGCCGCCGCTTTCCGAAGGCTTGTCTGGGTGACATATTCGGTTGGTTTGAATGTCTGGATGGAAAATCAATCACCGGGTCTGTTTCCGTCGCCCCTTTCGTGCTACGTTTTAATTTGCCAGGCTGCGGGGTCCATACATCGAGGATCCATCTATATTTGTGTCAAGTGCCAGCGTCTTTGTCTTCCTGGCACAGAATTGTCCTTCCCAGCTTGGCACACTCTGCCCTGAGCACAGTGTTGGGGTGCAGATGGACTCTGAGGGGTCTCCCGCCCTCCTGGGTTTTTTCCCTGGTGTGGAGCTTCCCTCGTTCACCACACAGGGGCCATGGCGTACCCTGTGTGGGAAACCGAGGCATGGCACAGTGCAGTGGAGTCCGGGCTCTGCTCTTCCCCCTGGATGGATGGGGATGCCATGCTCTGCCCCCCCCGACAGCGGGAAGACCCCCATACCCACCATATGGGGGGTGGGTCAGGAGACACTCAGCAGTGCCATGGCAGTGTCGAGCGCCTGGCCCTTGCCGGCCTGCCCCCGCCTGATCCCTCTCCTGCAGACGCTCTCCCTGACACCGGCTGACAAGAGCCATTTCCAAGATGGATTGATTCAATTTAGCACCGATTTTTTGCCGGGGCCGGTGACGTACAGCTCCCCAGCCGGCGCTGGGCGGCACGTGACTCCCCAGCACCCGCCGTCATTAGAGCAGCTCAGCACCGGCTGCTGCAGCCTAATCAGCCCTGCGTGTGTGGCTGGCACAGGAGGGGGCTACATCCTGCCCTGGCGAGGCTCCATGAAGCTGCACACCCACAGCATCCTTGCGGGATCCGGCCCTGGGGATGCGGAGATATCCAGGGATGGTGGTAGCGGTACCTAGGAGTGGCACCCAGGGATGCTGGGGGTGGTACCTGGGTCTGCTGTCAGTGGTACCCAGGGGTGTTGTCAGTGGTACCCAGGGATGCTGACAGCAGTACCGAGGGATGCAGAGGTTGGTACTCAGGGATGCTGGTGCTGATACCCAGAGATGCTGACAGCACTACCCAGAGATGCTTGCAGTAATACCCAAGGGTGCTGGTACCCAGGGATGATGACAGCAGTACCCAGGGATGCTGGCAGGGATACCCAGAGATGCTGGTGGTGGTACCCAGGGATTCTGGCAGTGATACCCAGCGGTGTCAGAGCCTGGTGAGGCTGCGCGGGGGTGATTTTGTTTGTTCCCTCGTTTTCTGGGTTTTTCTCCAGGCTTGATGAGTATGTCTGGTTCTTTCTTGCTGTCTGTCTTCTCCTCTCTCCTTCCTTTCGAGGCAAATGGCTGACTGATTGCTTTTCATCTCCCGCTCTGAGGAGCTGTAAGAGCTACTTTATACAAACATCAATTACAGGCACGTAATAAATTAAGGCTCCCTTACACCGAACCCATTAGAGTCCACTCTCATATCAAAGCGCTCCCATCACACACGGATTGGGGTGGAGTGGGGGGGAGGAGGGAGAGGGAGGAAAATGTCTTATTAGCTGGCAGATTGTTAGCAGAACACTGATTTAATTGTATCCCTGCGCCCGAGCGCGGGAGGAGGACGGGGGGTACGGAGAGGGGGGCACCCAGGGCCTGCCAAGAAAGAAATGCCCAGGGATTGTTCCCTTCCCCGAGGTGCTGGGGGGCCACCTCCCTCCCGGGCTTGTCCCTGTGCCAGCGCCGGCTGCCAGTGCTTCTCCTGGTAACGGCTGAGGGGGCCACATTTCGGAGATGCCCCCCACCCCAGCTGGCACAGTGCTGAGGAGCAAAGCCCAGCGTTGGTTGCCCACCCTCTTCCTTGCCCTCGCCACCTCTGGGGTGCCCCCTCCAGCCCCCTGGCTTGGGTGGGTGATGCTGAGGGGTGCTGGGGATGGGGGCAGCGTGGCAGACGTCTGGTGTCCCTGTGTGCCAGGACCTTGTGGCAAGTCCTGCTATGGCATGGTGGGCATCAGGACTGGGAACTCCAGGGTGGGACCCGCCTCAAGTGCCTCCCTGGGTCTGGGTGGTGCATTGGTGTGCGGGGGTGGAAAAACGGGGAGATGGGGGGCAGGCAGCAAACTTCCCTGTAGGACAAAGGCGGCTGCATCCGCCAGCAGCTCCCGCTGCCTCTGCCTGCGAATAAATAGCCTCCAGGCTGTCAGTCTGGCACTACCCTGGGGCTGGAGGCTCTCAGAGAGGAACGGAGCCCGGGAACAGCAGGCACGGCTGGAGCGGTGCCCGACGGGGCTGTGCAGGCGCTGGCACACTGCGCCGGCGCGCTTCACCCGGCCAGGGCTTCCTCCCAACACAGCGTGGCCCATGGCCTCACCACACATCCCTCGGGATGGGCATGGCTCCCCAGGGATGGACATGGCTCCCCAGGGATGGACATGGCTCCCCAAGGATGGGCATGGCTCCCCAAGGCTGGGCATGGCTCCTCAGGGATGGCATGGCTCCCCAGGCTGGGAAGTTTGGGGCTCCTGTGGGTGCATGGGGGTCCCCGTGCCACTCGCACGGCCTGGTGGGTGTGCGTGGGGGTGGGTGTGTGTGCGTGGCGTGGAGTTGTAGGGGTTGTGTGTGGATGTGTGACACTGAGGTTATCTGTCCTTCTGCAGAGGTGCTGGTGGTGCACGTGTGGATCCCGTGCTGCAGAGGCGGGTGTTGTGCACACACGTGTGTGCATGCACATGCGCCCCTCTCTGCAGGGGTGTGCGTTGTGCACACGTGTTTGTACACACACACACACATCACCCTCTGCACAGGCTGCAGTTTGTACACACATTTGTCCACACACATCCTGCTCTGCTGAAGGGGTAGGTTGTGTACACGCATGTGCACACACACACACGCACCTGCTCTGCAACAGATCACGCCCACCCCATGTTCCCACTGCGCACCCTGTCCCAGGTGGGCACACGTGTCCCCCAGCCTCCCTCTCTCCTGCACACTTGTGGGTGCAGCCAGGGGTCCTGCTGGCCCCCCTCCCTTCCGGGGCAGGTTTTATCTCCCAAGCTGCTCCCTGCTCGCCATTCCCTCGCCGTTCCCTCGCTGCCCTCTGAGCCTGACATTTACATATTAATATTTTCCAGGGAGGCAATGCGTTGCGGTGCAAGTGTCTGCATTGTGGTTGCACATAATGTAAAGTGAGATAAAGCGCCCAGCTCCGCTATGAATAACTGCAAATGAAAACCCATGTGGCCATAAAAGCCTTCACATTTGCCCTGTCAGCATGTGGTACATCGGCTAAACAACTGATTTAGCTTTTCTTTTTTTTCCCAAGGTTTATCGCCACTTACAGAGGACATGCTCTTTGTGTACTGCCTGTCGCTTTCTGCTCAGCTTCCTTGTCACTTCCCCTCGGCGTCCTCCCAGCCAGGCCCCGAAACGATGCTCTGCTCCTCTAAACCGCCCTGACAGCCCCTATTAGCTTCTGGCCGAGTACAGCTTGGCGCTGCTGGGGCTATTTATCTCGCCGGCACAGAGGGCTGTTATCTATCACCCTTGCTCCACACGGCCCCGCTCCTTCGCTTCTGCTGATGGCGGGGATTTGGGATGGGGTCCTGATGGGGTCTGGGGGGAGTGAGTGCTTATCCCTTCTCCCAAAGGGAGCTGCATACAGCCATCAGGCTTTGCTTTTGACCATGGTGGCTCCTCATCCTGGTGCTGCCAGGCTGTGACCCCTCGGTGCCAAGGGGATGCAGGCAAAACCGCTTGGGACAACCTCGACAATTATTCCTGCTCCTACGCGGTGCGGCTGGTGTCATCCCCACAGCGGTGGCCCCAGGCAGGGGTGATGTCCCTACGGGACCGCTGGCTCCCAAAGGCGTCGGTTTGGGCGCCAGACCTGAAATACCGGGTGTGGAGGGAGCTCGGCGGGGTGGTGACGCCGGGGAGCGGGATGAGCAGCTCCGTGTGGTGCCTGTGGGAAGGGAGGAGGACGGGGGTCCCCGCTCGGTGCCTGCGGAGCTGCCTGGCCCTCTTCCAAGGGCGCTGGCACCCAGCCGGCCCCCGGCACTGCCGGTAACCAGAGCTGCCTCCCCTCGCTGTTATTTCAGCAGGTGAGGGCAGATCGGTTTACGGGGCAAGGTAGATGCCTATCAGTTCCCTCCTGCCACTTTGTCCCCATGCCACCTCCACCAGGTCACCGTTACTGGGGCTGGGCATCACCAGTGATGGCAATTGCCACCAGGTCTCCTCTCCCGGGCACACTGCTCTTTGGGGTTCATCTGTCCTCCCCACCAGCTCTTGCTGGCAGAGGGTCTGCAGTGTCACAGAGCGTGGTGGGCTTTGCCCCTGTGTCGCCATCGGGCACCCCACTGGTTCATCCCCCTTGAGTCACACCGGCAGCCAGGACATCACGGCAGGCGCTGGTGAGGTGTTGTCCTGCAGGGCTGGCTCGGCATGGCACAAGCTCTGCGTCACCCCATGCCCTGCCCACGTTGCCAGCACCCCTGGGCGCTGGGCAGGGGCTGGGGGGGGGGCCGGTCCCCCCATCAGGGCTTGCGTCAGAGCATGGAAGGGGTGTTGCACAAGCGCTTTTCTGTCTCAACCTGCCCCTGGCCGGTGCTCAGGGAGGGCTGTGGGGTCCGTGGGTGGGAAGCGGGGGGCCAGAGGGGGTTGTTTACAGCCACGGAGCGCTTGTTTCCTTCCACCTGCCTCGGGGGAAGCAGTTAGCGATTTGTTAGTCAAACCAGATGAGCCTTCCTGGAGCGGCTTCCTGCCAGGCTCAGCATCGCCCGGCCGCCCTGCCGGCGGGGTCCCCGTGTCCCCCGGCTCTGGCTGCCAGCCACAGCGCCGTGCCGTGCCGTGCCATGCTGTGCCAGAGCACGCAAGGGTGGGATATGGGGAGCCTCAGCAGCTCCCAGACATTGCTGGTTAATGTGGGCACTCTGGGAGCCAGGCTGGGTAGTAGCATGCCTGGAAAACTGAGGTGATGCTTGTTTTGAGGCCTCTCCTATTTACAGGGAGGTTGTGCTGGGCGTGGCAGAGCCCATGGTGGCTCATTGGGATGGTGAGTTGGAGGGGTGCTCTCCCAGGGCAGTGGTTGGGTGTTTAGGCGATGGTTGGGTGCTGCCAGGTTTGCCCTGTCATGCTGTTGAGTGCTGTGTGGTGCGCTGAGCACCATGGCCTGTCCCCCACGTATCACACTTTGACACGTGTTGTATGTGATGTGTCAGCCCCCATGTCCTGACCCTCATGTGCTGAGCCCCGTGCATCACACGTGATGGGCCATGTGCCAAGTACCATACGCCCAAACACCGGGCATTGAGCACCGCGTGTAACATGCCAGGCAACGTGTGTCGTGCATCGTGTGCCCAGTGTCATGTGTGTCGTGTGCTGAGCACCATGCACTGAGCACCTTGCACTCTGTGCCAAGCATCGTGCCCAAGCACCGCGTGTCGTACATCATGTATCATGTATGGAGCCCTGAGCACCGTGTGTCACACATCACGTATGAAGTGCCAAGCCTCATGCACTGAGCCCCATGTGCCAAGGACCATGCACAGAGCACCACTCGTCATACACTGGGCACCGAGCCCCCTTGGAATGGGCATGCACCAACCCAATCCTGCGTTGAGCACCACGGAGCACATGGCCCAAGCACCATGTGTCACGCGTGGTGTGGCACGCCACACGTTCCATACATCCTGCACGCATCCAGCACCGCTGGCGGAGGAGCCCAGGCCCCAGCCCTGCAGTACCGGGCCCACGCAGGGAGAGGGAAGTGCCAGCCCTCGCCCCCTCTCTCATCGAGTGGCGCCGGGTGATAAATAAGGAAGTTAACACCCAACCCGGGCTGCTAATTAGCTTTTAACCTGTACTAGCAGTTAACTACAAAAGGCAGTCATTTGTTCCGGGGAGCTGGTAGCCTAGAAAGAACGAAACATGGCCAATTTTGTTCAGGATGAATTAAGACTTGCAAATGTAAAATGAGTTCATCTATTTAATTAAGTAGCGGCAATATGGATGTTAAATTAACTTAATGGCAGGCATGCCAAAACAAGGTTATACAAATCTTGTCCTGGCGGGGTGGGTTCTGGATCCGGCCCTGGGATGTGGGGTGCTGGGGTTCTCAGGTGGCCCTGGGGTGGGCTGGTGGCCCTGGGGACACCCCTCTGGCATCCACAGGGATGGAGGGAGTGGGAGGAGTTGGAGGCATTAAAAAAAACAAGGCAGGAGGAAAGGAAAAGCGCCTCTCACCCAGCGCCGCAATCTTATCAGGGCTGAACTTTACTCTCCCGCTAAAGATATAGGATACTTTAGGGACATCGGAAAGAAATAATAACCCTCTGATTTGTAGCTCTCGGGCTCTGGCAGCCGAGGGGGAAGGAAGACTGTCTTCTGCCATTACCATTTTTTGTATGAACTATTCCCCAAAGAAATCAAACCCTTGTACAAGCCCTCCCGTGCGGCAGCCCCTGCTCCAGCGCTGACCCGAGCCGTGCGGATTATCACCGCGCATCGCAGCCGGAGACAGGAACATTCATTAAAATTTGAAACACAAATGGAAAATTGCTACTTGAAGCCTCCTTGCCGGAGAGCCAGCCGCTTGATCAGAGACCTCATTAATGTATCTAATGTGTAAGGAACAATTAGACTTTTCAAAGACATCCTTTTCCCAGCCAGGGGAAAGAAAAAAAAAAAAACCCAACCCAGTTTGAACCCTCCCCATCCAAACCAAACCCAAACCTGCCCCAAGGGATTGGGGTGCACAACCCCAGCGGGAGCCCACGAGCCGCCAGAGAGTCTCGGCTCCATCCCGACACCCGAAATGCCCGTTTCTCCTTAAGTTAGATGGCGAGGAAAGTGGGCTGATTAAAAAGCTGATTTCTTTTCCCAGCGACCGGCGGGGTTTTGCCATCCTCCCGTAATTAGCCGGTTACACGGCCGTATGTTTTATTTATGAGCCGAGGGCGGAGGGAAGGGGAAGCAGAGGAACGACCGTGCCCTATATATCTGCAAATAAAACACTTCATTTCCCTCCTGGGGAATGTCACCTCGAGAAACCATCGCTTTCCTGCTCACTGCCCCGTCCAAATCGCAGGCTGTAAATGGCTTTGTGGGCCTGGCTGGCGCTCAGATGGGTTTAAAATATGGATTTATGTCTTTATTCTGCATAGTCAAAGGTCAACAAGAGCAGGAAATCATCACTGAGCTGCTTATTTACGGCGGGAGGCAACCGCTTGCTGCTCTTGATCATGTGGCCCGCCGGTGGATGCTTCCAGGTTGCTGGGTTGCAGGGAATGTGGTGGAGCCTGTGCCTCGGTTTCCCTACAGTGGGCATCCCTTGGGGTGGGCATCTCACTGGGGACTACAGGCCGGGTGTACCCAGCATGGCTACGTCCCGTTCCTTGGGGACACCCGTGGGGAGGTCGAGCATCCTCAGGGATGGGTGTCACCGCAGTGAGGGTCCTGCAGTCCAGGAGCGCCACATGCCCGTCTGCCATGGGCCAGGCCCAGGAGCACCGCGTGCCCATCCGCCATGGCCCCGGCGTGGGCAGGGCCGGCCCCGCGAGCTGCGCTCTCATGCTTTGCTAATCCCGCCTGGCACCTGCCCCAGCTCCCGGCGGCTTCGCGGGAGCAAGGAACCAATTAATCCTCCCAGCGCTCAGGGAAGTGGGTCAGGCTCATCAAGCTCTCCCGCTAACGAGGGGCGAGGCGCGGCGTGGCAGAGCCGGCTGCTGGGTGGCCGGGCGGGTGTCTCACGCCGGTGCCCAGCGTCCCGTCTCCCGCGGGGTGGTAAGTGGGTAAACTGAGGCAGGGCAACTGTCCACAGAGCGGGGAGAGGCGAGGAGGAGGAGGGTGGCGGATAATTCAGTTGGGCCGATGTCGCAAAGCGCTGGGGTTTCCCAATGGGGCAGCCCGGCCGCTGTGCCTCGGTTTCCCCATCCAGGCCAAGCAACGGGTGCTCCTGGTTTGGGGTGTTGGGGCTTGGGTGGCAGGGTGGGGAGTGCAGGCAGGGCGCCCCTTTGAAGTGGAGCCCAACTTCCAGGAGTGAAGCAATTCTCGTTTGCATAATGAATAAAGGGAGCAAGGAGGGGGGGTGAAACCCCAAAACTGGAGCTGGCAGGCAGGTCTGCCCTCTCTGCCTCCCCTCCCTGGCCTCCCCTCCCTGCCTGCCCGCTCCCCCAGCCGCCTGTAATTACAGGTTTATTGCCTGCACAGCTATTGTGTAATGACATGTTTGCAAATTAATTTTTACGGCTCATGCCATGTGGGGGGAGCAGAGGAGGGGTCCCCCGGTGCTTGCCTGAGCCCAGCAAGTCCAAACCTATAAAAGGTGGGAACTAGGGAACTGGGTGACGTGGTGACCCCACAGCTTTCCCAGTGTGGGGTGAGTGGTACCCACTGCACCCACACGAAGGGCAGGCATTGGGTTTGGGGCATCCACAGCTGAGCCACCCCGTAAGTGACATTACATAGTGCACCAGTGAGGTGTGTGAGGGGGTCTGGCTGGGGTGGGGGGACACGGTGCGGCAGCACCCCATGGGTGGGAGCACCAGAAGCGCCCAGCACCCTGGTGGGGAGCACAGCAGCACAAGGGGAGCCGCCTGGGAGGGAGCGGGACGCGATCACGGATGACTCAGGGGACGGGCCAGAAATACTCCCTGCGCCGATCTTGACAGATGTAGGTTAGGAAGGAAGAAAAGACATAATAATAATCCCCCGACCTGGAATCGGGAAAGCAATATTTAACCGGAGGGGGGAGGTGGGGGGAAAGAAGGAGGGTGCAGGTTTTCTCCAGTTCCGTCTTTTTCAAAGGGGTTTTTGGGGAGCACGTGTGTGCATTTGCAGCCAGAGGACCTTTCACTGACACCCATGCAACATCCTTGCCCAGTCACGGGGCCAGAGGGGTTTGTGGTGACACTGTGACCTCAGTGCCCCCCCCGTCCCCACACTCNCGTTTGCTTAAAGCAAATTAAGCCGGGCCCTCGTTACTATGGTGCAGCCAGGATCTCCAGCCTCCCTCGCGCTCCCGTAATAGCATTTATTAGCCCTATTTGCCTGCAAGCATGTCTTCCCGGATCTGCTAATGCATCAGCGGAGAGGGAATGGGGGAGATCCTATCGGGCGGCTGATTACAGCCCCCGACGGCCGGCGAGGCCGGGAAGGGGGGATTTAGAGGCGGAGGGGGGGTNCACGAAGGGCAGGCATTGGGTTTGGGGCATCCACAGCTGAGCCACCCCGTAAGTGACATTACATAGTGCACCAGTGAGGTGTGTGAGGGGGTCTGGCTGGGGTGGGGGGACACGGTGCGGCAGCACCCCA
This sequence comes from Pitta sordida, assembly GCA_013390025.1. Lineage (NCBI taxonomy): Eukaryota > Metazoa > Chordata > Aves > Passeriformes > Pittidae > Pitta > Pitta sordida. Next base: position 955,324 of record WEKX01002657.1, on the reverse strand, counting down.
TGGGTGGGAGCACCAGAAGCGCCCAGCACCCTGGTGGGGAGCACAGCAGCACAAGGGGAGCCGCCTGGGAGGGAGCGGGACGCGATCACGGATGACTCAGGGGACGGGCCAGAAATACTCCCTGCGCCGATCTTGACAGATGTAGGTTAGGAAGGAAGAAAAGACATAATAATAATCCCCCGACCTGGAATCGGGAAAGCAATATTTAACCGGAGGGGGGAGGTGGGGGGAAAGAAGGAGGGTGCAGGTTTTCTCCAGTTCCGTCTTTTTCAAAGGGGTTTTTGGGGAGCACGTGTGTGCATTTGCAGCCAGAGGACCTTTCACTGACACCCATGCAACATCCTTGCCCAGTCACGGGGCCAGAGGGGTTTGTGGTGACACTGTGACCTCAGTGCCCCCCCCCCCGTCCCCACACTCTGGTGCAGGCAGAGCCAGGCAGAGGGTGGTTGGGAATGGCCAGATGGGTTTGGGGGGACACTGTGGCCCCCGTCCCCCCCCGTCCCCACTCTCCAGAGCAGGCAGGGGTCACCTGGGAACCTGGGAACGGCTGTGTGGCTTCGGGGTGACACTGTGACCCCCCGTGCCCCCCCCATCCTCACACTCCAGAGCAGGCGGGGGCAGGCAGCGGGCGCCTGGGAATGGCCTCTGTATCTTTAAGCTGTTTGAAGGGCTGGTCATTATCATACAGGATGTGGCTTCTCTTGCAGGGGCGAGATATCACACGTCGCCCTTGTGAACTTTGGTGTTAAAACCAGTTTGGGAAGAGAAGGACGGAGCTGGGCGGAGCGGAGGGGGGGGGGAGGGGGCAAACCCAGCTGAACGCTC
>WEKX01002657.1:918831-950687 GCA_013390025.1 Pitta sordida | reverse complement strand
GGGGAGGGTGTGGGGGGGGCGGTTCTAGCCGAGGCGGGATGGGGTGAAATGCGGGATGCTCTGCGTTTTGCGATGGGGGGGTCCTCGCTGACAGCCCTACCNAGGCTCAGGGGGGTGTGAGCTCAGGAGTGATCTCCCAGAGTTGGGGTGCGGCGGCAGAGCCCCTCTCCGGGGGTGCGTGGCCGTTCCCCCCGCGGATGGTTGGTTGTTTCAGGAAATGGCTTTGGCATGTGGCAGTTGTTACCGGGGCGAGCGGCTCTGCCCCAAGGCGCCTGCGCCGGAGCCGAGCCGGGCAGGGCGGCAGAGGGGCGCCGGGGGTTGAACTTGAGGGGGGGTCCCCTCTTACTGGAGGGGTTGCGGTGTGACATCCTCTCCCAGCGCTGTGTCACGGTGGGCACATGGGGGACCGGCTTGCCTGTGGCATCCTGTTCGCTCCCAGCAGGATCCGACCCTGCGCCCTCCGCCGTGCCTGCTCTGGTGGTCCCGATCCCGCCGTATTCCCCCCAAACACCATCCTCTCGCCCTCTCCTCGCTGTTCCCCACTCCCTGCAGCAGCAGTGGGTGATCCCTGCCCGTCCCCTGCGGCCGGCACTCCTCCGAGGGCTGCAGGTGCAGGGAGACGTGTTGGGGGGTTGGCTGCTTTTTTTTTTTTTTTTTTCCCCATTAAATTCCATATTTAGCACGCGCCGGGGTTCCCCGCGGCAGCTCCTGTTGCGTGAAACTTCTGACTTCGCCGTTGTTGCTAATGCACTAATTCCTGCGCCCTGGAAAACCCTGCTCCGACCGGCTCCTCGCTTCCCAACCGCCTCGGAGCGGCGGGGATAATAACACCGGAGGAGAAAAGCAAGACGGAGAGGAACATGGAAGTGTCAGGCTGTGAGACTTCAAGCAATTAGGGGGAGCGATGCCGGGGGCGGTGGCACGCAGCGGGATCGCCGGCGGCAGCTGCCGGGCGTTGGGAGATGCCGCTGGGCCGGGTCGGGTGGGAGCAGATGGAGACGGGAACCTTTCCCCCCGCCCTGGGCTCGCGGGGGTTTCATCAGCGCAGGGCTGGTGGCGGTGACTCAGCGGTGCGAGTCCTGCTGGGGACTGTCACCGCCTCAGGGGCTGCCTGGCCGTGACCCGTGTCACACGCTCCTCCTCGGCGGCTTGTTCTCCCAGCTTGGCTGGCGCAGGATCCGGCTGACTCCTCTGTCTCCCACGTCCCTCTGGTCACCAGTGCTCCCATCCCCTGTATCCCTGTGGTCACCAGTGCTCCGGTCCCGTCTGTCCCTCCTGCCACCGATGCTCCTGTGCCTTGTATCTCTCCGGTCGGTCCCCTCAACCCTCTGGTCAAGCTGGAGCTGTGCAGTTGGGCTCAGGAGGCTGCAAAGGGACACCGGGCATGGTGGGGACCTGCCATGAAGCATCACTGAGAGGGGGATGACAGGGAGGGGACCCCATTCCCTGCTTGTCCATATGGAAACCACACTCAGGATGATTTTCCCTGAGATAACGTGGGTGCAGTTGTCACCCTAGAGCTGGTGCCAGCATCCCTTGGGGATGGTGCACTCCTCAGGGGCACCGAGCATCCCCAGAGGGCCTGGCTCTCTGCTCCAGCAGGCACGAGGGTGGCACCCGAATACACACAGCTTTTTGGAGTCCCCCCTTTCCCTGTGGGTGTCCCCAAATCTGGCAGCCCCCAGGTGCTGGAGGGGCTCCCCGGCGGGTGCCTGGCATGCCGGGGAGGATGGCGGTGGGTACCGGCAGCGGATGCTGCTGACTCAGGACGTTCCCAAATGGTTCCTATTTTTATGCCGGGGCTGGGAATATTTAGCCCCTGGATCAAAGCAGATGGAAGGAGCTGGGTGATGCCGTGTAAACACCCGCTCAGCGGGTGCCGCTGGCGCGAGGTGTGAGTCACTGGCGGCTTTTGGCAGCACAGGGCGGGGACAGCTCCCCCCAGGCTGGGTTTGGGGAGCTGAGCACTGAACCTCACTCTTGGCAGCCCCCCAGGCTGGGTGCTGGGGTTGGGGGGTTGCCCTTCCTCATCCTCACCGGGTGTGTAGTCTAGGGGTACACGAGGATGGTGTTTGTGGGGTGCCGAGGGGGCGCTGGGTGATGCCGAGGGGGTCCCGGCTGTGTTGGGGTTCCGGGAAGCCCTCCCGCCTTCCTCCCTTGCCCACCCCACCATCCTCCTCCTCCTCCTCCTCTTCTCACCAGCCCTAAATTCGGTCTCCATGGCAACCATGTCAACCACTTTCCAGCTTCCCCGTGATGGTTTGAGGAGGGGAGGGGGGGAAGAGGGGAACCAGGAGAAGGGGGAGACTGAGGGCATCACTCAGGGCTCGGGGGGGACGCTTCCCAGATGGTTTTTTCCTGCTGGGTCCCGTCTGGCAAGTGGGGGCCAGTGCCAGCTCAGTGTGTGCCAAGGCATCAGTGCTGAGGGTCCTGGCCTGAAGAGGGGGAAGTCCATCACAGCCCCCCCCCCCAGCTCTTGAGTGGGTGGGTGGGCACCACCAAGATTCAGTGTCTCTCTGCAGCCATCCTGCTCATGCCAGGGCCCTGCTGGGTCCCAGGATGTCGGTAGCCACACAGCTTGGAAGGGGGGGTGAATTATTCCCAGAGACCCCCTTTTCCCTTCCTTTCTTCTTCCTGCCCCCCCTCCCTGTAATCTCTTTACTCCCAGGCTAAGCCAGGTTCCCGATGGTTTTCTAGGCAGGTTTGCCTGTAGCTATATAGGACAGGGTGTAAAGCTGGGTGTCTGTGTGGGTGGGTGTGTAACGCCAGCGCTGGCATCACCCCGCCGTGGGTGGGCAACCAGCTGCCCCCCAGGGAATGGCTCTGCCAGCATGGACCCACAGTGGAATTACCCCAGTGGCAATTTGGCTGGTGATCTGGGGCACCACTGCCACCCTGCCACCGTCCCCCCGGCACCACCTTCCTGGCACCACCGCGCCCAAATCCCCGGGGTGCAGCGGGCATCGCTCACCTCCAAACCCACCCCGGGGTTTCAAGGGGGAGCAGGTGCTTCCTTTCTTTACAGTGTGCCCCCCCCTTTTCCCTCTCTTTGGCACCGGCTGTCGGCACCTGCCGGGATGCTCCTTGGCACGGCACCGCCACACGTGCGCGGGCACCGCCGGCGGCAGCCGCGCTCGAGGCACCGCCGGTGGCAGCGAAAAGGGAGGGGGGGCCAGGGGCGAGAGCAGGGCCAGCCCTGCCCCGAGCCTGGCAGCGGGGAGCATCCCCCCCCCCCCCAATTTTATTACTAATTTTTAACTTTTATTTCCCAAACGCTGCGCTTAATTAAACCCAGCCGCCTCTTGCCGCCAGCCGACGTGGGGTATTTATGGCACCAAACATCAACCCCCGCCGAAACACCCCTCCAGCAGATTATTCCACCCGGATTAAGAGTGGGGGTGACACCCCAAACACCCCCCCAATCCCTTTGAGGGGGAGGAAACATGTCTGTGCTTCAGCATCCCCAAGCTTCCTCCTTCCCCCCTTCCTTTAATAATAATGCTTTAAAGATGTTTGACATCTGTAACAAACAGCTGGCATCCTGTTATGGAAGAATGTCCTTTTATTTCCGAGCAGGTTGAACTGTCATTAATAGTATAATTAGGTGATTATCGGCGTACAGCAGAAAACTGCTTAATTGCACAGCCAGCTTTCTGAGGATCCCGGCTCCTTTATTGCTGGATTTGTTTTAGCCGCCTGAATTTTTTCGCGCTGTGTTGTTGGGTTTGTTGGTTTGGTTTTTTTTTTTTCTTTCCACGTTGATTATTATTATTTTTTAATGTGTGTGACAGCTGGGGAAGTATGGCAGCACTGAGTTGGGGGGGGGACGACACCCGCACACGCTGGTGCTGGCACTAGGCCCCGTGTTTCCCCCCCTTCAAGTCCCCAGGGGGTTTAGTTTTAACCCCGTGTGTGCTGGAGTTGGGAAGAGGGGGGGGCTTTGAGGGGGGATTTGCTGGGTGAAAGCACCCATGGGTGGGTGGGAGCACCCCACGAGAGGGGAGCTGAGAGTTACTTGAGGAGATAAAGGAGATGGCTTTGTTGAGGAGCAGAGCCATGGCACCTGCTTGGGGGGCACCCACCACACTGGGCATCCCCACGCTCACCCACCCCTCTATGCCACGGTGTCCCTGTCCATCCCCTGCTCGCATGGGGCACACACGTGGCTCCCTGCGCTGCTCAGACGGCTGCAGTGGTGTCACTCCATCCTCATCCCCATCCTCATCCCTGTGCCCGGGGATGTGTGGTTTGGGGGCAGAGCAGCTTTTTTGGCCACCGCCAGACAATAGCGCTTTGTATCTCCCTCCAGTGCCGCCAAACACACTTGTTAGCGCCGCAGCTTTGTGCTGTAAATTTCCATGGAGTAATTACGTCTTAATTTATGATAATCCCGGGCGAGTGGTGGAGGGGGGCAAGCGCCAGTCAAGTTTGGAAGTTGCCCGCCGGGGTCCGGGTTCCCCTGTGGCTCAGGCTGACCATGAACTTCTGCATCGCGGTGAGTGAGGAGAGCGTCCCTGGGCTGGGAATGGAGCTGTTCCCGGGAGGGAGAACAGGGAGCAAGGCCACGTGGGGTTGGGGATTGGTCCCAGTTTGCAGGGCCGGAGTGTACCCAACACGGTGGCTGTTGTTGTCCATCCCACCACCCAGCCAGGAGCTCAGGATCCCATGGATGCCTGGGCTGGGATCAGCCCGGGGTGATGCTGGGGTGCTGTGCGTGTCCCAGTGCTGGCTGCCCCAAGAAGGGGGGAATGTGTCCCTTCTTCCAGCCCCCAGCACTGCTCTTGCATGGGGCCAGACCCTTCCCCCTTCCCACCACTGAATGGCTCATCCCGCCTTTGTCTGGAGGGCTTATTACCGGCAAAATAGAGGCACTTTTCCCTCGGCCTTCCCAGCGGGCAAATTAGACGCTTTGGCAATTTTCGAGGAGGATGACGGGGGAGGAGAGGAAGGCTCTCATCACTCAGCACACAGCCCCAGCGCCAGGCAAGGCATTGGCACTCTGGCACGGGTGTGGGGAGGGAAGCGAGAGCCTCCCATGTGCCCTCCAAAGCTGCTGAGGCACCACGGTGCGAATCCCATGGGATTTGGGGAGTCTCCCTGTGGAAGGAGGCAGATTTGTGTTCCCCGTGTCACTGAGCATCCTTTCACAGCTGGGAGGGTGCTGGCATCCATGCATCCCACCACCCATTGCCAATGGGCTGAGGGTGCTGTGAGCACCCTGCCCCACGCTCCAGGGTGGGTTTTATCCCAGGAGAGGGATGAGATCTGGGGGCTGCCCCTGCTGCACCTGCAGCTGGGTCCCCGTTGGGAGGCAGCATGCACCCACTGACATTTGCCAAGCGTAAAAATTCAATTAATTCCAGCAGGCAGATTAAATATAAGTGAATTTTAATAATTTGCTCGAAAGGCTGAGGATTACTGTAGGCGAAAAGGGAGGATGCTGTGCACACGGGGACACCAGCCGGCCTTCCCAGCACCGACACGTGGGATCGCCGGTGCTAATCACCCTAAATCCCAGCGTGGGAAGAGAAGAGGGGTCTGCTCCCCTTGCCAGGGTTTTGGTTAATCTTCCCCTGTGATGAGGAGTGTGCTGGATCTGTCCCACCAGTGCTGGCAGTGTTGTCCCCATCCCCAGCACAGGCTGGCTCCACAGACAGCTCTGCTGCTTCAACCCCTCCTCACTGGTGTCCATTCTTGGGGGGCTCCATGTAAAGAGGGAGACCCCCTCAAGGTGGCCCTGGGGACCTTGTGGGACACTTCAAGGGCTCCCAGTGCTCCTGAGTCTGGAGAAAGCCAAAGTCTTTCCAAGACCTCTGCAGCATCCTGTAGCTCAAAGCCAGGGATCCAGGGCACCCATCGGGAGCAGATGGCGCCGATCTTGGGAAAAGGAAAGTACACGCGGTAAATTTGCTGTTTGCCAGTGTTAATTCCTTATCCCAAGGTAAACCCTTCCCTCTGCCCTGTGCTGGGCCATCTGCACCATCATAAACTGCGGTGCTGTGGAACGTGCAGGGGGATCCCAGGAGTGCAGGGGGACCCCCCATCCTGCTCAGAGCCCCGTCTTTGCCAGCAGCACAGTGGGATTGATGGAGATTGCCTGTGACCTTTGCTAGGACATGAGGTATTACCATTAATACTTCTGTATTTCCAGAGTTCGCACCGTCCATAAATCTCATATCAAGCCGGGCGGGCGCTGTAATCTGCCAGGCAACGTTATTAATACCCGTTATTAATACCTGTTATTAATGCCTGTTATTAATGCCCATTGCCTCTGGAGCCCGCTGTGAGCTGCCCGTGGATGTGGCAAGGGATGGGGGCTGCACCGTGTAACCCCTCTGTGCTTTTTGAGGTGCAGCCAGGGTGGGTGCTGGGGAATCCCTGGTGCCAGCAGAGTTGCTCAGCAGCAGCGGGAGGGTCCCTGCAGGCACCCATGCCCATGGTGGGGGGCACTTTTTGGCTGTGAACCCGCTGGGCTCTGCTGGAGGGGGATTGCAGCACCTGGAAGGCAGTGAGGTGGAAGGAGGCAGTCGCTCACCTTGTCCTGGCACTTCTGACTCTGCCCTGCAGCCCCTTCCCTTGACTGAGTCCTGGCCCTCCACCCTGCCTGCAGCCTTGTGCCCCTGCCTCCCCCTGCCTGCAGTGCCCTGCCCCTCTCTGCAGCTCCCCTGCCCTGCCCCTGCCTCCCCCTGCCCCGCCAGGACCTGCCCCGTGCAAGATCCAGCCTGCGTGGAACTCTAATCTCCAATTTTATTCGCTCGGCTCCAGCCGATTTGCATAATCCACATAATCACCCCGGTTTTAATTGCCTACAACTCTGCAGAAAGATCATGTGGTTAAGTGGTAAATCATAATTAGATAAATAATTGGCTTGGCCGCAGCAAGCTGCTTTGTTATACCTGCCATCTGCTGGGCAAGGGCTCCTGCGCCCACAACAATGCACTGTGCTGCCACACGCCTGCGCCGGGCTGGGGACATGGGCACATGGGGACATTGGGATGGGGGAGCAGCCTGGGTGCACAGGGCATTGCCCACTCTTGGACTGTGCCATGCGTGGTAGCACCGTGCAAGGTTTGGCAGCACCGTGTGATGCCTGGCTTCGACCCGTGGGTTGCCCAGCAGCCCTGTGGAATGTCCAGTGCCACAGTGCAGTGCCCTGTGGCCTCTTGGAATCCCCGATGCCACCACGGGATGACCAGTGGGACTGTACAGTGCTCAGTGGTACCATGGAATGGCCGGTGCAACCATGGAATGCCCGACGGCACTGTGCAGTGCCCAACAACAGTGTGAAATGTTCAGTGCCACCATGGAATACCTGATGTCACCGAAGAATGACCAGTGGCCCCAGAGGCCTCGTGCAGTGCCAAACAGTTCCCCAGAGGCCTCGTGCAGTGACAAGTTCTCTCCCAGGTGATGCCCAGCATCCCAGTGCAGTGCCCAGCTCTCTCCCCCATGATACCTGGCAGCCCCATGGAGTGCCCAGCACCCCGTGAAGCCCTTCAGCCCCAGAAGACACTCATGCAAAGGAGTGGGGGCTGTGCCCCATTCCTCCAAGGCAGAGGGATCCTTGGGAGATGGCTGGCATCTGGATCTGGGCATCAGGAGCCAAGAGGAGCTGCCAGTCCAACCTGGGAGCTGCAGAGAATCTCAGGGACCAGCAGCATCCTTGGGGGACAGGCAGTTGATTTTTGTAGCTCCCCGCTTCAAACCAGGGCAGAAACGGGGCAGTGAGTTGCTTTGAAGTAAATTTTTCAGTCTCGATTTCCCATGTGCTTTAAAGGCTCCCAGGTGTGCTTGGCCTGGGTACAAGAAGGCCAGGAAGGGCGAGAAACCATCTGGCATCGCTCCATCCCCGGCCTCTCCCAGCGCTGCGCCCTCCAAACGAGCTCTTATTAGTTTGCTTGTTGTCGTTTGCCAGATCAATGGTCCATGGAGGAGTGATCGATGGAGTCCCAGCTGGATAATAGCGCCATGCACCCGGATGCTGGTGCTGTGCCGGGCTCCGTGGGGAGCCCTGATTCCCATTCCTGGCCAGCAAGTTGCTCCTTGCCGTGGGGGATCCATCTGGACCCCTCCAGGAGGGTTGGGGGATGCTCCCAGGGTGGGTCCTGGGCTGTGCCCTGAGAACGCCTAAAAATACGACAGAGGCTGTGCCTGGGGACACTTGGGGACACCGAGGCCGGCCACCTCCCTTCCTTTCTGCTGCGTGCTGGGCGGTGGGGAGGGAGAGCAGGAACGTGGGCTCCCATTGATCAATTAATTAATTAATGGAGCGTGCTGGAGGTGCAGCGGCAGAGCTGCTTTAATGAGCGGTGGAAAACGTGTGGCGGCTTGGCAGGACATCACCGAGAGGGGAGGTGATCCCTGCTGCCTGTCCCCTGCCTGTCCCCTTCCCGTGGGCGCCCGAGGGGGTGACAGGGGGATGATGGGCAGGGATGATGGGCACACGCTGGCCCGGCTGCCTGCCCTGCATCCTGGGGCTGTGCCTGCTGCATTCAGGCAGCGGGGAGGGGGGCTGACAATGCGAGGCCATTAGCATTGAAAATCCATGCAGAGCAGCTGTTCCCGCTTGGAGCGTGCAGCTGGATGCGGCTCCGGAGCGGGAGCCGAGGCGCTGAGAGAGGGGGGAAAAGGCTGAGGGGGGACCTCATCACCTCAAATCCCTTGGGGAGCCATCCAGAACGAGCGTGGCAGAGCCTTCCAGAGGGGCTGGGCCAAGTGGGCTCCGTCCCAGCCGTGGTCCTGCGGGGTGGGTGCGGATCCATCCCGAGGGAGGAGGATGCAGGATGCTCGTCTCTCCCCGCTCTCTCGGCCTCCCGCCACGCTGGGTTTTTTTCCGCTCCATTTGCCAGGGGCTGGAGCTGCTGCCTGATCGTATTTGGTAATAAATTATTAGTTCCAGCACTCGGGAGCCCGGGAGCTCAAAATAGCTGCTGTAAGAGCGGGCGGCTGGTGCAGGTCGAGTTCAATGGCAATCTGCTCCCAAGGGCACTCCACGCTCATCAGGGGCCTTTCAAGGTGCTGGGAAGGGGGCAATCCGGAGCCAAGGTGCTGAGCCCGCCCTCTTCCCGTTTCCCGACGATGGTGCCTCCTGCCCAGGGATTTCAGGGTTCTGGGAGCCCATCCCTGCCCCTCAGTGCCCGCTCCTGCCTGCCCGCGGCGGCTGCCGGCGGGTTTTATTTGTCTCCAGCCCCACCAGGCAGCCAGACTGGTTCTGCTCTCGCTGCCGGAGGACGCTCCCGCTGCCAAAAAACCCGCCAGCATCATCAGGAGCAGATGGAGAGAACATGGCACGCTCCCAGCTCCCGGCTCCCAGCCCTGCGCCGGGGATGCGGGGGGGTGGCAGGGACACCGCTCCAGGAGCAGAGGCTTGGGGTCCTGCGCCGTCGGAGATGCCAACCCCTTGTCGGGTGCCATGTGTGGCACTGTGGGAGGGAGCGGCGCAGGGAAGGGCGTGGAGAACACGGCAGTGACCCTGCCATCCGTCCCCTCTCCTCCTCCTGCCGGGCAGGGAGCTGCCTGCTCCTGTGGCAGGCAGCCAGCGGGCACGGGGAATGCCAGACACTCCCTGTGCCGCTGTGCCCGGGCACATGCCGTGGGAGGGATGGGGACAGGGTGACGCATCACCTGCTCTCCAGTCCCCAGCCTCCCCCCTGGCCTCAGCAGAGGCCCTGCGGCCATGCAGCTCCCCTGCCTTGGCATGGTGGGAGGGCAGTGCAGGCAGCAGCCCCGGGGGCAGATACGTGGGGGTGCCAGCCCTGCACCCCACTGGGCTGAGGGCAGTGCGGGGACAGCCTGACCCGTTTTGGGGTTCATCTCTCCACCCCAGTGAAGCAACGGCTGACGTGACCCTGGGCTGCTCCAGGCACAGAACTTGACCTGTTTTTCCACACGGATCTGCCTGCTGGGAGGAAGCAGCCAGGGAGGGGAAGAAGTGGAGAGGGGAAGGAGGAGGGGAGACCCACCTCACTGTGGGGTGTCACGGTGTCCCCAGCCACCCGCAGAGGTGAGTGGCACCCACACCGTGCCAGTGACAGGAAGCCGGAGCGATGGGGGGGACACACCACGGCCCCGCATCCCATTCCCACGTGGATGCTCCTGCCCGGCCACCTCTCCGTGCCTCAACTTCCCCAGCTGGCAGCTGTCCCATGGAGCAGCCCAGGGACGCCTGGACAGACGGACGCCAGCGCCAGGGGCACGGCGGGTGAGCGGCGCTGCTCGGGCCCCAGCCAGGGCGGAGACGCCGATTTTATCACCGGCAAAACTGGTTTGGAGCCCGGCTGGGGCAGCGGCACAGCTCAGCCCGGGGGGCACCGAGCTCCCCGCACGCTTCCCGCCGAGCTGCCGGCTCCCAGCTGCCCTGCGCTCGCCTGGCAAATCCCATTGGGATCATGAGTTTGCCGGGAGGCGTTTGGGGCCGCGGGGATCAGCTGAGTGTCACACGGGTGATGCCCTGCCGCCAGTCCTGTGCCCGGCGAGCGTGTGCCAGCGAGCTGATCCCACCGAATGGTTGGCAGAGCGTCTCCGGGCGTGGAGTGGGGCTGGAAGGAGGGGTTATGCTAGGGGTTAATAGGCGGCAAGAAGCTGGAGGGTGTTGGGAAGTGCTTGGGAGGCGCAGGAATGGGCCCAGGGGCTGTGGGGCAGCACTGGGAGAACGCCAGGGTGTGCCAAGGGGGATGCCAGGCAGTGCCTGGGGGATGCAGGATTGTGTCTGGAGGATGTGGGGCAGTGCCCATGCAATGTGAGGCAGTGCCTAGGGGGTGCAGGGCTGTGCCTGGGGGATTCAGGACTGTGCCAAGAGAATGCCAGGCGGTGCCTGGGGGGTGCAAGGGTGTGCCTGGGAGTGCAGGATTGTGCTCGGGGGATGTGAGGCACTTCCTGGAGGATGTGGGGCAGTGCCCAAGGGGTGCAGGGCTGTGCCCAAGTACTTGGGGCTGTGCCTGGGGGCTGTGGAGCAGTGCCAGGGGGATGCCCGGCGGTGCACAAGGGGTGCAGGATTGTGCCTGGGGATGTGGGGCAGTGCCCAGTGGGTTCCAGGCTGTGCCTGGGGTGCTGCATCCCCTTTGGACGGTGCATGGCTGCCTGGTGCTGCAGGCAGATCCCAGTGCCCTGCTGTCGGGGGTGGGGGCACCAAGGACTCATCCGGGGGTCCGCGGGCTGGAGCAGAGCCCGGGGGTGCCAGCACAGAGCCCGGGGGTGGCGGGGCCGGGCTGGCGTGGCGGGTTGGCTTCCCAGCTGTTCTGGTAATGAATTTACATGAGCCGAGCGTGTCGACAAGGCGGCAGTCAATGGCTGAGAGCACCGGAGTTAATAAATGCTTGTATAATGAGGGCAGAGGGGAACGCGCCGCCGCGCCGGCCGCCTCTCCTGGGGCCGGGGGGCAAAGATTAATCAACGCTGAGTGCCACTCGTGCCCCCGCGGCTCCCGAGGCGCCCGGCGCTCTACCCAAGCAGCCGCTGCCGTGGGATGCTCCGGGGTCTCCGGAGCTCCACCCAGCCACCCTCTGCCGTGGGATGCTCCAGGTGTTCTGGTGTAGTCAATGCCTCCAGCTGCTTCCAGCCCCACTGGGAGTTGGGGGGCTGCCCTGCGACCTCCCCCCTCCGCCTGCCCACCTGGGACCTGGGCTAATTTTAGGCTGGTGTTAATGAAGCTGCTCAGTGAAGTCTATTTTAAGGGCCCTGACATCAGCAGTTGCTGTTTTGGAAGGTGGAGAGCCCTGGAGCGACTGGTGTGACAGCTGAGGGGGACACGAGGTGGGCTGCATCCTTCTGCTGGGCTCCTGAACCCCCGGTTTTGGGGGTCACTGTGCCCTGTAGAGCCTTGGTGCTCTGGGGTGCAACGATGGGCATTTCAGGGGGCCGTGGTGAGGATTTTGAAGGTACATTGTGAGAGCTGGGGGTGCTGTGGTAAGAATTTGGGGGTGCAGTGGTGGGGTTTTGGGGTGCAGTGCTGGGGGTCCACGGATGCACTACTGGGGATTTGAGGGTACAATGCTGGGGATCCAGGGATGGAATGGTGGGGATTTGGATGCTTAGTGACTGGTATTGGGGGGTGCAATGGTGGCAGTTATGACCATGTGAGTGAGGGGGTTACGTACCTCTCATCATCTCCATCACTGAAGTCCTTGTGTCCCCCCAAACATCCTCTGCCTTCCTGCAGGGCTCCATGGGACCCCCTGCTCCGTTATCTGGGAGGTTTTGAGGAGCACCCCCTTCCCCCATTGCCTGAACTCCGGGTGGATTTTGGGGTGGGGTGATGATCCAGAGGGAAGGTCTTGCTTATCCTTCTGCTTGTTCCAGCTCCTATGGGGGGGGATTTGGGGCTCTGGTCTCCACGTGTCCCTGTCTAACCCGGGCTCTCTCATTCACAGGCATGAGCCATGAGCCGAAGTCGCCGTCCCTAGGAATGCTCTCCACTGCCACCCGCACCACTGCCACCGTCAGCCCCCTCACCCCGTCCCCCCTCAACGGCTCCATCGTCCCCAATGGCAGCCCTGCAGCCAGCAGCACTTTGTCCGTCCAGGCAGCACCTTCCTCCAGCTTCGCCGCCGCTCTCCGCAAGCTCGCCAAGCAAGCCGAGGAGCCCCGAGGTAGGGACAGGGACAAGGACAGGGAGAGGGGAGTGACAAACACCACTGCCTTCCCCCCCTCCCCGCCCCTGCTGCCACCCGGGAGCCAGAGCCGGTGTTTTCTTGCCATTTCCCAACTAATGTCTTTCCCCGGCATCGTGTCTCGAGGGGCCAGTTTAGAAATTCAATTCAGCTGGAGTAATCCAAACGCTGTATCACTCACCATAGCCCGGGAGGAAGCCTGGGAGAGCACGGCGTGAGGGGGGTGAGCCCTGCTCCCCCCTCCACGCTTCACCTAAATGCTGTTTTTTCAGACGTTCCTCAAATTTGCTCTTTCCCCAGACAAATTTCCTGACTGAAGGGCAAATCTGGGTGTTCCTTGAGGTCCCTATCTCTTGTCACCCACGTTCTCCATCACACCCACCTCTCTGGGTGTGGGGTGTGGTGATGGAGAGTGTGAGCTGCTGCCAGGGCACCCCAAGGCCCCCACTGCCACAGGGAACGTGTCCCATGGGAATCACCGGGGCTGTCCCACAGCAGATGGGGAGGCAAGCTCCAAAGCATTTCAACAGGAGACTGCTGGCATCATCAGTTTGAGATGAAATAGCATTTATCCCTGGTGTTTGCATCAGTGGCTGTTTCCCACTGGATCATTGCCCACCTCCCGGGCACTTTGATCCCTGGAGAACACACCCAGCCCATTTGCAAGATGTTTTTACAAGGGTGCTTTTGGAAAGACCCTTTTTGGAAGATCCTTTCGGCAAGGCCCTTTGGGGGACAATCCTTTTTCCAAGACCCCTTTTGCAAGGCTCTTTTTTGAGATACCCTTTTGGAAGCACCACCTCCAACCCCCTCCTCACAGCTCCCTGCCAGCCCCCCAAGCCCCAGCACAGCCATTGCCTGCTCCCATGGAAGCATTTGGGGACACCAGGTCCCTGTGACACCGAGGGGACCAGGTCTTGGTGATGTTTCAGTAGTTCTCCCCAGCTACCTGCTCTGAAACCCTTTTTACTTTTTCTGCCCACCCCACAGCTCATGCCCTCTCCGTGCTGCTGAGCTCATCCCTGAGGACATCAGCAGGTTTGGGCACGGGTTTCATGGCACTGAGGCGAAGCAGCCACATTCCCTTTGGATTTTCCCTTAACACCTGCATAGTTTGTTTGCACAAACCCCCGTGCTCGCTCGTCTGAGTGCCCCAAGTGGCTCATCCTGGAGGTTTTTAATTGGAGTTGGGAAGGAGGTTTCTGTCCATGCCATGGCTTTCAGCGGCAGGAAATAAATTGCTCTGCCCCCAGATCCTCCCCCACTTTCCACAACAGGAGATGCTCACCCCTCTCCCCTTCCCACTGTGGGATACGCTCTGCTGTGGCACATGCCAGCTATGGGGTGATGCCAGGCTGATCCACCCAGGATCACTGTCTTTTTTTCCAGCTTTACAGAATCACAGTTGTGCTGGGGCATCAGTAGGGATGTCCCACTGCCCACAGCATCTTTATCTACCAGGGTACCTTACTCCAGACAACCCCATCCCAGCCAAGCCCCACAAAGCCACTGCCTGCCCCGGGGGCTCCTGCCTCTTGTCCTGCCCTGGGCTGTCCGCAGGGTGGGTTTGATTCCACCCTCCCTTCCCTTCTTTTTCCCCCTGTTCTCCGTCAGGGTCTCAGCTGTTAATTACATTTGCCTGTCAGCCTGGGCTGCTAATCTGCTATCGCTGAGCGGGAAGCGGGAGGTCAGAAAACAAAGGTGACACCATCACACTGTGCCTCTTGTCATCTCCAATCCAGATTAGTTTCATTGACTAACTCCTGGCTGAATACCACCAGTTAATTATAACGATCACAAACCCTCCCGTTTAAAGCCACACAGCGAGAATTAAGGTTCTGAAGTAAGACTTTAGCTTCATTAATTGCCGGGCTCATTGTGATGGTATTGATTGTTAACGCTATCGCGTGGTGAGTAATGGCTTCCCAGCTCAGAGGGGATTAGGCTGCTAATTGTTGTTGGCCTTGCGCTGACAAGATAGACTTCAGTGGGTGTCAAATCCGTGCGGCGGCCTCCTTTGTTGGGGACAGCCTTTCTCCTTCCCCCAGCCTTGCTGCTCTTCAAATGAAAGCGATTCGGAGCGACTCGGGAATAATTAATAAGGAAGGGTGGCCGGCAGTGGGATGCTCCGCTTGGCCTCTGCTCTGAGGAGAATCCTTCCTGCCGAGCGTCCTTCTTGAGCATCCTTCACACCCAGCATCCTTCCCACTGCCTTGGGATGCTCCTGCCTCCCCGTGGCATTCCTGACCTCGCTGCCTCCGGGCTCCTTCCCGGTGCTCCTCTGGCACGAGGATGTCAAGGGGATGGAGGTCAGCTGCAGGATTGCAGGGTGAGGAGCTGCTGGCACGCTCAGGGGGGTGGGCTTGCACACTTGAAAGGTGAAGGGACACCTTGTGCACTTCAGGGAAGCCAAGGCCCCTCTGGGTCCAGGCTCAGCGCCAGTACAGGCACAGTCACATCTCCTCTGGCATCACGTGGTGACTTCGGGCCACCCCGCAGTTACCAACAGCTGGCACGTTGGAATCCTCTCCCTGACTCAGACTTGGGGCTGGAGGGAGCAGGATTTGGGGGGGTCAGAGCTCCCCAGGCTGCCTGGCTGAGTTTGAGGAGCAGGCAGTGTGCCTTGGAGCAGACACCAGGTGCTGTGTGCCCGGATTAGTGGGGAATTCGTACTTCTGCTCCAGCTCTGCTTTTCCCTCTCTCTGTTTTAACTCCATTTTTATTTTCCCTTTGGAATGTGGCCAGGATCCCTAGGGTGGTGATGATTTAAAATACAGATGTATTGTGCTTTGCTCAAAGGGTTTGGCGAGTTCTTCCATCATGGTGTCTCCAGGTGCCCTGCTTCTTGAACAGCAACTTTTGCAGCTGGATTAAGGAGTCTCTGAGTTTGTCTTGGGAAGATTTGACTGTCTGGGATTGGCATCACATTGGTGTCACCCATGCCAGGGGACTTTATGGGACTAAGGGTGTTGGAAGTCCCTATTAGGGAGGAAGAGGGGGCCAATCCCACTGTGTGGGGTGAAGCTGTTTAGCACCAGTGAGGGGGAACCTGTCTTGGGACAGGGCTTTTTGGAAGGACAGGGTTTCCACCCTCTGAGATGGGAGGATAGGGGTCCAGCCTGGGGGTCTGGCAGGATGCTGACCACTACAAGTATCCCTGTGCCCCATTCCTGGATCCTGCTGCATGGCATCTCGTCGGCAATGGCTCCAGCTTGGTTGGATGCTGGTTTCACCTGGTTAACTGCTGTGTCTTCCCAATTCATTTTAATTTTTGATTTAATTTCAGGGTCCTCACTAAGCAGCGAGTCGTCCCCTGTCTCCTCACCGGCCACCAACCACAGCTCCCCTGCCAGCACCCCCAAACGTGGCCCCATGGGCCCCATCATCGTGCCCCCAGGGGGGCACAGCGTGCCCAGCACGCCGCCCGTCGTCACCATCGCCCCCACCAAGACGGTCAACGGGGTCTGGAGGAGTGAGGGCAGACAGGTAGGGGTGTGTTTTTGGGGTGTCAGGTCCCCCTAAGGATGGAGGGTCTCATGCTGCTCCAGAGAGATCCCAGGGCTGCCCCCCACTGTGTCCCTCCTGCTCCGTGTCCCTGAGCTGGCATTGTCACCGGGGCTGCCATCGTCCCCACGCTGCCACGATTCCGGGGCTGCCATCCGGAGGGGAACGCCAGGAAGAAGGAGGGGGGGGGGGGGGGGGGGGAGAGTGGCTAATTAAGAAGCATCGTTAGTGGTTCTCCTCTCCTCCGCATGCTAGGAGCAGATTCCCGGGGGGATTATGCCACTTGGAAAGACTAATTAAACCACAAAGCGGGAGAGGAGAGGCGAGGGATGAGAAACGCCGAGGGCGGGGGGGAGGAAAACAAACGGAACCGCGATCCCCGGGCGCTCAGAGGGGTGTGTGGGGTGTCCGGGTGCTCCCCACCTCCATGTCCCCACCGTGTCCCCCCGTCCCCGTGCCGCCTCTCCCCGGTTAACCGAGCGTGGTTATTGTGTGGCAGAGCGGCACTCGCAGCGTGACGCCCCGAGACGGGAGGTAATTAGAGCAGAGCCTGGCACGCACAATGAGGTGGCGGGGAGGGGGGGACNNNNGGGGGGGACACGGCGCCCTTTGTGCCGGCCCTGGTGACCCTGTGGCTGTCCCTGATGGTTGGGGACCTGTGACCTGCGCTGGAGGGGCTTGGGGGGTGGGATGGGATGGCAGTGGGGAGGGATGTGTGGGGTGGGGGATGCTGTGGGTGTTGCCATGTTCCTCCTGAGCTGCTAAACAGAGAAAGGTGTAATGAAAAGTAATTTTAAACCCAAGCTTGCTTTGCTGGGGGTCACTCCCCTAATTGTCAGAACCTCTGGGGTCCCTCGTCAGTGGTCCCCGTTGCTGGGTGTTACCTCCCCAGCTGGAGGGAGTGACCTTCATCCCAGTACCAGGAGTGGGAGCTGATGGAAGATGGCTCAGGCCTTGTGGCAGGGTGGAGGTGCTGATGCCAGAGGGGTGCTGGAAAGATTCCAGACTGACCCCTGGGTTGTGGCCCTTATCAAAGGCTGGCTGGATTTCCCCCAGCCATGTCTGTGTCCTCCCTGGATGATTAATAGCTCTGGGGAACAAAGCAGCCCGTAAATCTCCAGGCAGGTAATGGATGTCCTGCCCTCAGCTCTGCTCCAGCTTCACCACCCCCTTTCCCACTGATGCCCTCCCGGTGTAGCCCCCTAGACCCTCACACCCTGCAGCTGCCCTTCCAAAGCCTGGATGCAGGAGGATTCTCTGACAGATACATCCTCCTCTGAAAACTGGTGCCAGACAGGGACCCTTTGGGCACAGTGGGGACCCACGAGGGCATCTCGGGGTGGGGACACAGCAGGGACACCCCATCCCCTGTGGGGTCCCTGCCATCCCCTAATGCCCCTCTTGGCATTCCTGCCCCTTTGCCTTCCAGCAGGAAGCAGGGTCGCGAGGCAGCAGCAGCAGCGCCAGCCGCGAGCGCCTCATCTCGGAGCCCCCCCTGACGCAGGAGAAAGCAGGGGCTCCCACCGTGCCCTCCCACCTCCTGGGGACACCCTACTCCTTCGGGCTGCCCCCCAGCTCTGTGGTCCAGGACTCCCGCTTCCCGCCTCTCAAGTGAGTCTGGGCAGGATGGAAGGGGGTGCTGCAGTATGCGGGTGTGCCCTGCAAGCTCTGCTCCCGTCCTTGGGGGTGGCATCTCCCCGGGGGACAGGGTGGCATGGTGACCACCTCCCTGCCCCCCTCAGCCTGCAGCGGCCAGTTCACCACGTGGTGCCTCCCAGCACCGAGGATTACCTGCGGAGCTTCCGGCCCTACCACACCGCCGAGGACCTTCGCATGTCCTCCCTGCCGCCCCTCGGCCTCGACCCGGCCACCGCCGCCGCCTACTACCACCCCAGCTACCTGACACATCACCCCTTCCCACATCCTGCCTTCAGGTGAGCAGCTCCGAGCCCTGGGATCCACGGGAAATGCTGAGCATTGTGGGCTGGGCTGGTGGGGGCGTGTTCAGCACAGGATGGTTGGGCTACACCAAGGGCATTTTGGGGCTCTCCAAACCCCTCTGCCAGCAGAAGGCAGCCCCCATCCAGCTCCCCAGAGGGCAATGGGCGTGGGGGTTCTTTGCCCTCCTGGCATCCCTCTCTTCCCAGGATGGATGAGTCGTACTGCCTGTCGGCACTGAGGTCCCCCTTCTACCCGCTGCCAGCGCCGGGCTCGCTGCCCCCCCTGCACCCCTCGGCCATGCACCTGCACCTCTCGGGGGTACGGTACCCCCCCGAGCTCTCCCACTCCTCCCTGTCGGCCCTGCAATCCGAGCGCATCTCCAGCCTCGCCGCCGAGAGGTACCGAGGGGATAATGGATGTGGGGGGAGATGGATGGGGCGCTCCAGGGAATGCTGACACGCACCCGGAGGTGGGTTTGGGGTGCTCCAGGGGATGTTTGGATTGGTGCTTTTCTTTCTGGCTTTTCTTTGCAGGCTGCAAATGGACGAGGAGCTGAGGCAGAGGGAGCGGGAGCGCGAGCGGGAGCGGGAGAAGGAGCGGGAGCGAGAAGCCGACCGGGAGCGGGAGAAGGAGCGGGAACGGGAGCGGGAACGCGAGAAGGAGCTGGAGCGTGAGCGGGAAAAGGAGCGGGAACGGGAGCTGGAGAGGCAGCGGGAGCGCGCCCGGGAGAAGGAGCTGAGCATGGTCAAAGCCATGGAGGGGCCCTTCCTCCCTGTGACAGAGCTGCATGGGCTGCGAGGGCACCCGGCCGAGGAGAGGGGCAAGCCGGCGGAGCCACTGGCACCCAGCAGACCAGGTAACAGCCCTATGGGTGGCACTGGAGGGGTTGCCACCTTTGGCACACCTTGCCTCGGTCCCCTCTCCCTTCCAGATGGCAAAGCCACGGGGGTTGGTGGCTGGGGATGGAGCCGGGTTCTCCTGGCTGCCAGCTCGCTCTGCCAACAGCCCAGCTGCAGTGGCTTGGAGCAGCAGCACGGTGCCTGTGCCATCTGACTCGGTCCAGGGTGGCACCATTCCTGATGCTGGGCATGCTGGACAGCTGGGCTGGCAGCATGAGGGCGGCCCCCTGTGCTGAGCTCCATCCTGCTGCTGCCCCACAGCTCTGGGTCCCTCCTGCCCGCAGGGATGCTCACCCCAGAGTACCCTGATAGCCAACCGTGGGTATCCCCCCTTTCTGTACCCTGACTCTCCATCACCCTTTTCCAACCCAGACAAACTCAAGGACTCGGTGCTGCCAACGCCGAAGCCCATCCAGCACCCACTACACCCACCACCGGCCTCCCACCACCCCGTCCCCAGCCTCATCCCCAACCACAGTGTGTTCCCGCTGCCCGGGAGCAGCGCGGCCACGGCGCTGCTCATCCACCGCACCAACGAGGAGGAGAAGTGGCTGGCCCGGCAGCGCCGCCTGCGCCAGGAGAAGGAGGATCGGCAATCCCAGGTCTCGGAGTTCCGGCAGCAAGTGTTGGAGCAGCACCTGGACATGGGACGTGCGCCGAGCCAGCCTGAGCCCGAGCACCGGCCTGAGCATCCCAGGTAGGGATGCTGCCAGCCCCGCTCCAGGGGTGGGGCTTTCCCCTGAAACCCAGCTGCCTTTTGCCATGTTGCAGCTTTCCTTGCTGTAATATTCGTATCTTAAACCGGGGAGGGACTTTGGACAAGGGCATGGAGTGATAGGAGAAGGGGGAATAGCTTTAAATGGAAAGAGGGTAGGTTTAGATTAGATATGGGGAAGAAATTCTTCCCTGTGAGGGTGGTGAGGCCCTGGCACAGGTTACCCAGAGAAGCTGTGGCTGCCCCATCCCTGGAAGTGTTCATCGTCAGATTGGATGGGGCTTGGAGCAAACTGATCTAGTGGGAGGTGTCCCTGCCCACGGCAGGAGCTTGAAATGAGATGAACTTTAAGGTCCCTTCATCCCAAACCATTCTGTGATGCTGTGATACGATGATCTGTAGGACTTTCCCCCCAGCCCATGGCTGTGCCCACCCTTTTATCCAGCTCTGCCACCTTCTCAGGTATCCATCACCCCCCCGGCCGTGCCCCTCACTCCTCACACATCCCTGTGAGCTGAAGCCTGGTGAGCGGTGCCTGGCTGGCGCCAGCAGGTCCCTGCCAGGCGGTGCCAGCCAGGCCGGCTGTGCTGGCAGCACCCGGCGTTCCCGGTGCCCGACATCTGCGCGGCGGCAGGCGACGAGCCCGGGAGGTGGCCGAGGGCCAGCGGCGAGTGGCCAGGGGCTGCCCAGCCACCGGCACCGCTAATTGCAGNCAGGTTGGTGGCAAAGGAGGGGACAGGTGTGGCAGCCCCACATGCACAGACCCCTCTGTGTGTCCCTAACCAGTGCGTTTCTCCCCCCGAATGCCCTGTGCTGGGGTGCTGCCAGCTCTCTGGTGGCAGTGCCAGCTCCTCACCTCTCTGGTCCTCTCCTCTCCCTGCAGGTCGGGATCAAGCCGCCATGAGCCGAGCAGCCGGGAGCCAGGGCAGCACTTTGGTGGGCCCCCACCCCTCATCTCCCCCAAACCCCAGCACCACCCCGTCACCACGTCCCTCTGGAACCCCGTGTCGCTGATGGAGAGCCCTCCCGATCCCCCCCGGCGCCTGCCTGAGACCCACGCCCTCCACAGCCACCCGGCCCCTTTTGAGCCCAGCCGTCAGGGCATCCCGCTGGTGAAGGTGGAGAGGGTCTTCTGCCCCGAGAAGCTGGACGAAGGGGCGAGGAAGAGGGATGCTCTGGAGAAATACCCCCCAGGACGGGAGCCCGGCGCCCCAGAGCATGGGGGCTTCACCCACACCCCCTTCCTAGCTGAGCTGGAGAAGTCCACTCAGAGCATCCTGAGCCAGCAGAGACCCCCAGCCACCCCCTTCCCCGAGGCCACCAAGCCCAGCTCACCGTACCGGCCCCCCCAGCCCCGCGCCCAGGACCCCATGTACATCTACGATGAGTTCGTGCAGCAGCACCGCAGGCTGGTCAGCAAACTGGACCTGGAGGAGCGCCGGCGGCGGGAGGCCCGCGAGAAAGGTGAGGGGCCGGGGACCCCCCTCACTGGCACCAGGACCTGGCGGTGGGGGGACGGCGGGGGGTCTCCCAGGGATGCTGCTGCTCCTGCGTCCGAGTGGCTCAGTAAACCCTCCACTCCAGACATGCCCAATTAATAAATGATGAACCGAGGCTAATAAGTGGGTTTTAAAAATTAATGGGACTGTGTGAGCAGGGAGAACAGCAGTGAGAAGGAGATGGAGCACTTGAGGGGGGCTGGCATTGCTCCAGTGGGATGGGGGTCTCAGCCACAGCTTCCCCTTGGCCTTGCCCCATTGACCCCTTGTCACTCATCCCACAGTGATGCCAAGTGGGGACACGGGCGGGTGATGCCCTCCACAGACCCACAGCTGCCCTGCACCCTGGACCCACACTGCTCCCCCCTGGCATCCCACTCTGCTGAACCCTGCTGCGCCCCCATCCCCAGCAGGATTCCAGCGGCTTCCTCGGCATCCCAACAGATTCCCTGGGGTGCCAGCAGGTCCCCGTGGTGTCCTCAGTCTCACATCAGCCTCCTTCCATCCTCAGGGTACTACTACGACCTGGACGACTCCTGTGATGACAGTGACGAGGAGGAGGTGCGGGCACATCTCCGCTGTGTGGCCGAGCAGCCTCCCCTAAAGCTGGACACGTCATCTGAGGTACTGATGGCACTTGCTGTCCCTTGCCCCCTCCCTGTCCGCCCTTCTCCCTCCCTGTTCTCTGGAGGAGCAGCCCCCCCCTGAGCACCGGCTCCCAGTGTTGGTCTGCACCATCTCCACTGTGGGGTTCGGGGTGGGCATGGGAATGGGACGAGGATGAAGACGGATATGAGGATGGGGATGGGAATGGGGATGGGAGTGAGAATGGGGATGGGGATGGGGATTGGAATGGCAATGGGGGTAGGGATGGGAATGAGAACGGGGACAGAGGTGGGGATGCGGAAAGAGATGAGGATGGGGATAAGGATGGAGCTGTTGGGGATGGAGGTGGGGAATGGAGATGAGGATGGGAGTGGGGATGAGGATGTGGATGGAAATGAGGTTGGGGACTGTTCTGGGGATGACCCTGCTTTGCTCTGCCCCTCATCGCCCCAGAAGCTGGAGTTCCTGCAGCTCTTTGGCCTCACCACGCAGCAGCAGAAGGAGGAACTGCTGAGCCAGAAGCGGCGCAAACGCCGGCGGATGCTGCGGGAGAGGAGCCCTTCGCCGCCCACGGTGCAGAACAAGCGCCGCACGCCCTCCCCGCGCCTCCCGCTCTCCACCCGCTACAGCCCCGACGAGATGAACAACAGCCCCAACTTCGAGGAGAAGAAGCGCTTCCTCACCATCTTCAACCTCACACACATCAGCGCCGAGAAGAGGAAAGGTAACAACCATGGCCCGCGCACGCTCGGGGCCGGGCCCTGCTCCCTGGTTGGGGGATGGCATCCTGGGGTCCTGCCTGGGGCCGTGAGCTTGCTCTGCTGAGCAGAGGCTACACTAAACCTCAGCTTCCCATGCTGCAGACAAGGAGAAGCTGGTGGAGATGCTCCAGGCCATGAAGCAGAAGACCACGCCGGCTGCTGTGGTGGTGAAGAGCTCCCCGCGGGACAGCCCCAGTGCCCCCACCACTGGTAAGCACCCAGGCCCTTCCCTGACTCTTAGCTGGCTGGGAGCATCCCCTGCCTGCTGGGACGGGGGGCATGGCTTTGCTCAGTCCTGACAGCAGCCGACTGCTGCTCCTCTTCCCAAAGAGCCTCCAGTGCTGCCGCTCCTGCTGGACCCAGATAAACCCGTGGGCATCGCCGTCTCCGTGTCGGAGGTGCCGAAGACGGCGGAACCCGGCAGGTTAGACCAGCTGAGACCCCAGGAGCTACCGAGGGCCAAGGAGTCGGGCACTGCGCCGGCGGAGAAGCCCCGGCTGAGCGATGGGCACCCCGGGAAGAAGGCACTGAGCATCCTCAGCTACGTCAGGGGTCCTCTCCCCAAGGACATCCCGGTGCCGCTGTCCCACAGCATGAATGGCAAGAGCAAGCCCTGGGAGCCCTTCATTGCCGAGGAATTCGCCCATCAGTTCCACGAGTCCGTGCTGCAGTCCACGCAGAAGGCGCTGCAGAAGCACAAAGGTAATGGGGAGCACCAAAGCACAGAATCTCAGAATCGCTGAGCTTGGAAAGGGCCTCTGAAATCGTTGAGTCCAACCTGTGACCCATCCCTGCCTTATCAGCCAGCCCAGAGCACTGAGTGCCAAATCCAGTCGTTCCTTAAATGCTTCCAGAGATGTGGGACTCCCGTCACCTCACTGGGAACCCCTTTTAATGCCTGACAACCTTTTCAGTGAAGAAATTCTTCCTGATGTCCAGTAAAAAGAGGGCTGCAGGAAGCTGGCTGAGTACCACTGGCATAACACTCCCTTGTCCCCCCACCAGGGCTTGTCATTGCCAATCTCATTGCTGGAGCATCCCAGGAGCTCATTTATGAGGTTAAAATCAAGGGATAATACAATTCCAAACCCTCCAAACTCATTCAGTTAAATGAGTGAGGTAAATAAAGCCAGTCCAGTGCACAGGGAGAGATGAAAACCCACTCTCAGAGGGCAGCACTGGGGGATGTGGGGGGCATGGGCAGTGGGCAGGGGGCTGACTCTGGGTGCCCACAGGGGGGACAGCGGAGCAGAACCACAAGCTCGACGCCTCCATCCACTACAACATCCCAGAGCTCCAGGCCTCCACTCGCCTGGGCCCCCCCCACAACGGCACGGCCGAGGGGTCCCTGCCCCACCGGGCACTGCCCCCGCTGCCCCACGACTCGGCCTCCGAGGAAGAGGACGAGGAGGAGGAGGACGAGGAGGAAGACTACCCCAGGCCCAAGTGGCAAGGGATCGAGGCAATTTTTGAAGCTTACCAGGAACATATAGAAGGTAAGGGATGGGGGAGTGGGTTGGGGCAGGGAGGGTAAACTCCCACTTTGCGCCTCAGTTTCCCCCAGGAACTGGTTCCTGCTGGGATGGGCTGGGGAGGCGCTGGTTGATCTCCAGCACTGCAGGAGCAGCATGAAAGTAGCAGGTGCTGGTGAAAAATCAGTGTATTCACAGCTGTCCAGTGTCCTCCCAGCAGGACCCAGAGGTTCTCTGTGGGCAGTGCAGCAGCTGGGGGTGCTGTGGGACGCTGGGGGCAATCACTGGCTTGGCAGAGCCTTGAGCAGGGCTGGCATCCTCTGCGATGGCACCTGTGCCATGCTTGGGGCTGGAGGAGCCGGTGCTGACTGAGCCCCTCTCCTTTGGCTCCTGCAGAACAAAACCTGGAGCGCCAAGTGCTGCAGACGCAGTGCCGGCGGCTGGAGGCCCAGCACTACAGCCTGAGCCTGACTGCGGAGCAGCTGTCACACAGCATGGCGGTGAGTGGGCACAGGGCACCCAGCGGCCCTGGGCACCCGGCTTCTCGCAGGCACCCGGCCTTGGGACACCCCGTCCTCCTGTAGCACACTCATCCCTGCAATGCCCATCCCCTTCCAATGCCCATCCCCTGCAGTGCCCATTCCCTGAGTGTCCCATCCCCTGCAGTGTCCCATCCCCTGCAGTGTCCATCCCCTGTAGTGCCCCCCACTCTAATCCCCCCACCCTATGCCACAGGCACTCACATCCTCATGAGGGCATCCAGCCAAGTCCAGACCCCCACAGGAGATCCTATTCTCTGCCATGCCCCATTCCCCCCAGTGCCCATTCCCTGCTGTATCCCATACCCTGCACTGCCTATTCCTTGCATTGCCCCCTCTCCTTTGTACCCAGATTTTTCAGTGCCAATTCCCTGCAGTACCCATCCCCTTCTGTATCCCAAACCCTGCACTGCCCATTCCCCGCAGTGCCCATTCCCTGCAGTGCCCCATCCCTACAGTGCCCCATCCCTGGAGTACCCATTCCCTGCTCTATCCCAAACCCTGCACTGCCCATTCCCTGCACTGCCCATTCCTTGTTGTGCCCCATCTCTGCAGCACCCCATTCCCCCCAGTGCCCATTCCCTGCCATACCCCATCCCTGCAGTGCCCCATCCCTGCAGTGCCCATTCCCTGCTCTATCCCAAACCCTGCACTGCCCATTCCCTGCAGTGTCCCCCACTCTGTACCACAATCCCTCCACCCGCCCCTCGGTGCATCCCCAAGGGATCCCACTCTTCCTTCCCTTCCATACCCCCCTAACCCCGCCACATCCCCCTCCCCAGAAGCCCTGGCAGCATCCCCTGCTCCAGGAGCGCTCCCTCCCTGCTGTCCCCTGACCGTGCCCTGTCCCTGGCTGCCCACAGGAGCTGAGGACCCAGAAGCAGAAGATGGTTTCGGAGCGGGAACGCCTGCAAGCCGAGCTGGATCACCTGCGGAAGTGCCTTGCCTTGCCTGCAATGCAGTGGTCTAGGGGCTATTTCAAGGGGTATCCCAGGTGACGCTCCTTGGGCCAGGCCGAACATATAGTCTAGAAATAATAATCTATTTTATTACCTTGAATATTTAATATTTTTCACTGGGAGGTTTGAAGCTAAAAAATAAAAAAATAAAAATAAAATTAAAAGAAACGAAGAAAAAAAAACCATATTAATAAAAATGAAGAAAAACAAAACAAAAACAAAAACAAACCAAAAGAGAGAAATAAATAAATAAAAACGGAGAATGTGCCATGCATGAAGCAAAAAGGAGCACGAGAGCCGGGAGCCCATCCCAAGGCCAGCAGCCCCCGGCCTGTCCCCTCCTGTCCCCTCCTCCTTGGGGGGAACCACAGCGCTGCAGCCCCGTCCCCCACTACCCACCTACACTTTATAACGCTCATTTTTTTGTTGGTTCTTTCGGGATTTTTTTTTTCTAAAAAAAAAGGAAAAAAAAAACCACAAAAAAAAAAAAAAATACAATTAAAGACAATTAATGACTCCACCGACAACACTACAGGCGGTGGAGCCCCGCGGGACCGGGTGCTGCCCAGCCCCAGCTCCTGGCACGGCAGCCCCAGCCCGGGGTTTCCACTGGAAATGCACTTGGCTATCAAAAAAATAAAGTCAATAAACTGGTTGAAGGTCCCTTTTTGTTCCTGGTTGGCGGGGAAGGGGCAGGGACATATGTGGGGGTCACCTTGGCACCCCGGGGGTTGGGCTTGAACAGTCAGGAAAAAAGATTTAAAAAAAAAAAAAAAGGTGCTTCAGCCTTGTACTGTGTATATATATTAAAAACCAACAAAGTTTTGTATGTTTTTATTACTTTAATTATTGTTATAAAAAGCTTGCCTTTTTTTTTTAATATGTTTCTGCTTACCACTTCCCCCTCCTCTTTTTTTTTTCCCCTTTCTTCCTTATTTTTATTTTCTTTCTGTTGTTGTTTTTTTGTTTGTTTGTTTGTTTTATTTTTGGATTTACTCGCTTTTAGTGTTTGTACTACTGCTGGTCAGGCCATAAAAGAGATTGAAGTGTTTCAAAAAATAATTTCAACCCGGGAAGAAAAAATAATAAATCCCCTTTTCCACTGGGGCAGGTGCTGTCCCACCACCAGTCCTTCAGGTCGCTGGGCCCTTCTACCCTTCCTGGGTTTATTTTTACCCCTTTTTCTCAGCTTTTGGGGGCATTTTCTGCTCCAGCCGGGTCGTGGTGGGTGCCACGGTGCTGGGTGGTGTCTCAGCCTCGCCCGGGCTCCGTCTGCCAAATCCAAAATGCAAAGGAACTGCGCCGAGAGGGCTGGAGGGTTTGGGGCTGGGTGGCACTGGGGTGGCCTTGTCCCTCTTCCCAAAACTATCCAAGACAATCAGAGCGCTGCCAAGGCGGTTTGGGCAGGGGGAAAGAAGGTCCAACAGTTGGTGGCACCATGGGGACATTCCAGGTGGAGCTGTGCCCGCTGGCGGGCAGGGATGCCCTGGTGCCACCAGGATGTGGTGACAGGGTCAGGCTTGGTGCCATTTTTAACCTCTTCCTAACCCAACTCCCCAGGGAGACCCTGATTTTATTTTTATTTTTTTTTTAATATTATTTTTAAATTATTTATTACGAATCGTTTTTTAATTCGCCACGAGACCGGCTCACATCTCCGGGAAAAGGTGACCTCTGCTTCCTGCTTTAAATTCCCTCGTGGCACTCGCAAAGAAAAGCATTAAACACCCTCCCCAAACCCCCCTTCCTGCTCCCTGCTCTCCCATTGGCTTCACCAAATAATAATAATAATAAAAAAAAAAGCTGTGCAAGATTAAAAAGCAAAACGCCCTTGTGACAGAAATTAGTTTAATCTTTTTCAAATCCCCGATTGCCTCGGCAGCCTCTGGCCTCGCCGCTGCCAACTCCGGGCTTCACGGGGAATTTTAACACGGCAAAAATGCGCTGGTTGCTCCGCTCTTTTTCCCTTCCTGGGAGGGGAAAAAAGGGATGGAGAAGCATTGGCAGTTTATCCCTCACCCTGAGGAGCTTGGCGGGGATGGAGCCTTGCTTTGGAGCACCTCCAGTCCTGAGTTTTCCTCCTCAAAGGCCCCAGAATCAGGTTCTTTTTTTGGGGGGGGGACCCATTTCTGGGTGTTTCTGCGCCGCCCAGGGCTGTGGTGAGTGGTTGTGCCCGTACACAGCCCGTGCAGAATTGCTGGAGCAGCTGTGCCAGAGCCTGGGATGGCTGGGAGGAGGGAGAGGGATGGCAGAGCCCGCTGGGGGGGCACGTCAGATGCTGTGAACGAAAACAAAAAAACCCAAAAAAGGAGAAAACCCCAACCCTCCACATGTTCAAAGCGTTCTTGTCGGAATTAATTGTAATGTAATATATTATCTGTTGAATGTAGTAATTAGGTATTTATGAATATATTGCTGTAATTTCTGAAAACATCCAAGGAAAAAAAAAACAAAACCAAAACCCAATAAACTCTTCCACAATGACGGCAACGGATTCTTTCTCCGCCGCCGGCGATGGGAACACGGCCCTGCTCCCCGAGCATCCCCAGCCCTGCTCCCCGAGCATCCCCAGCCATCATTCCCATCATCCCAGCCCTCTGGGGCCGCAGCAGAGGCAGGCAGGGCACAGATGGCAGCAGGAGCCTGGCCCAGATGCCCAGGGCAGGGCAGCGCTGGCACCCTCGGCTCCAGGAATAATTCCATCTGCCATCGGCACAGCCTGGCCCCTGCCCTGCATCCTGCCCTTGCCCTGTCTCTCTGCTCCAGGGCCAGAGCCAAAGGAGAGCTGCAGGTTTTGGGGGGTTTTCTTCTTCCCCCCCAAATGTGGTTTAACGCACGCGTGAGACGCCACACGGGGGATTCATTTGGTGCCGCTCACTCAGCCGCCGTCATTTTTTTTATTCTTATTTTATTGTTATTTTTAATACACACAGAGCTTCAGATTAAAAACCCCAAAATACAAAAAAATCAAAAAAAAAAAAACCAAAGAAGAAAGTCTGATGTGTATCTCCCAACAGCCTGGCTTTGGAGAGGAAAAACCATTTTCTTTTGTCCTCCGAAGAGCAGATGGATCTGCTTCCCAGCTGATCTCCCCAGCAGACACCTCGTTGCCGGCACATCTTCCTCCTTTTTTTTTATTTTTCTTTTCTTTTTTTTTTCCCCCCAAGGCTCTGAGAAAATCCACGGTGAAGCACCGCCTCGAAATTTACGGCTTTCAAGGCAGCGTGTGGCCTTCTGCTGCCCTCAGAAGTTCCCTCGCTGAAGTACAACCACACCAGAGATCCCTCCCAGCCTCATTAGAGCCCTGCAAGGCACCACTTCCCTGAGCCCAGGGATGCTCCCAGGGATGCTCCACTGCCCCTGCAGCAATTCCCACCCAGCTCTGAGGCTGTGCAGCTGCTGCCCAGGGGCAGCGAGGGCTGGGAGGTGTCGGGAGGTGTGTGCAGGGAGCTGGGCACTGGCCAGAGGAAGGTCCAGGGGTGAGGAGCCCCATTCCTGCTCCCGCTCAGAAATCCTGGGATTGGGTGCTCTGGCCAGGCTGGAGGTTGGTGCGGAGCTTGTACATGTGATCCAAGGCCTGAGTAAGGAAAGTCCCAGTCGTGTTGATCTCCATCAAGGTTAAGTTGTCCAGCTAAAAGGGGAAATAACAGAATGTGTATCCAGCTAAAAGGGGAAATAACAGAACGTGGGAAGATAAGGCACTTGCGAAGCAGCTCACAGCCCACACTTCCCCCTCGGTGACATCCCAAAGGACTGACCCAGCTGCCACCTCGGGTCAAGAGAAGCACCTGAGCACCATTTCAATACCCCTGGAACTGTGCAAGGCCAGGCTGGACGAGGCTTGGAGTACCTTGGTCTAAAATGGAAGGTGTCCCTGCCCATGACAGAGGGTGGAACGAGACCGCCAAGATCCCTTCCAACCCAAACCATTCCGTGAATCTCCGATTGCCACACGGCACAGGGCGCTGCCACCAGCCCAAACAGCGAGGGTTCAACACTCCGACAGCCCAGGGAAAAACATGTCCCAACCAGCCTTTCCCCAGCAGCTCCTTCCCCACCCCAAGGGCAGCCGGAGCCGTTCCCAGCACATCCCCAGCACACCTTGGCGTGAACCTCCTGCTGCCGCACGAAGCTGTCAGCAGAGAGCCTCAGCTTGGCCACCCGCGTGTCCCACGTGTCCTTCACCAGCGTCCGGATCTCGTCGGCTTTGGGAATGTTGTCTGAGGCACTGGAAGAAGGACAGAGAGGATCAGCCTGTTGTGTCACTGCTGTGGGTCACACCGGCAGCGCCTCATCCCTCTGAGGCACTCGCAGGGCAGTTTGCTATGATGGAGGGAAAAAACCCCAACCTTGGAAGTCTGCATTAAAATCCAGTCTGGTGCTTGTGCTGCTGGGATTTCTGGGATGGTTTATTTACCCAGGAATGCTCAGCTCTGAAGCAGCAGCTGGTTCTCGCTAGAATCCTTCTGCTCTGTAATTGCCCAGCTGGTACGAGGCGCACGGAGGGCCAATAACACGGCCAAAGTCACAGGCAGCCAGGGAATCGAAGGGCTTGGCCGTGATTAAAGCCCCGGCTCGGGGCTCCCGGGGCTCCATCAGGGGGAATTAAGCTGAAAGGGCCGTGTGAGATGTGCCACATCATCCCACCGCGGCCGTTCAGCGCTGCCATCAGGACCTTGAGAGATGCGATCGATTCGCAGGGACAGAGCTGTCAGGGCTGTTGTAGCGTGAGGGAAAGAGCTGCAAGAGCCAAGAGCCTCATCTCCAGGGGAAAAGCCAGAGCTGGAATGACCACCCCGCTTAATCGAGGGCTCAGAGTCACCAGAGCCCGCGCCGAGCAAAATACCAGCCAGCACATTTTACAAGTGAAATGCCTCAGCAGGCAGGAGCTCAGGCTCGGAATATCCCCAGTCTCCTGCTTCTCGTGCTGAGGAAAGAGGAGCTTTCCTCCTGAAGGAGAGCCAAGGAAGGAGCCTGGAGGGTTCAGGCTGCAGAACAGATTGCAGCCGTGGAACGTGCTGCGGATCCTCCAGGCCTCCACGCTGAGCTGCTGCTCAATAAAGCGGCACAGCCCCAATTACGAGGCCACGGAACAAGCAATCCCCAAGTCACTGAAATGCAAAGTTAGCACGAGGAAGCTGCTGCTGCGAAATCTTGGCACTGCTGCGGAACAAACCTCCCTTAACTCCCGCTTTGCCACCGCCCTCGGGGCTGCTGCCAACCAAAGCTTGAAAAAACTGTCCGTGCGAGCACGTACTTGGGTGGAAAATGCCACAGCTCAGCTCCTACTCACTAGTTCAGCAGCAGCTTGGTGAGTTCCATGTAGTAGGGACTGGGCATCGGAGTGAACGTGTCCTCCTTCCGTTCCCGGTCCCGGATTTCCTCCAGTTTTCCTAAAAATACAAGCAGGGATGTTCAGGCGTTGCCAGGCCTTCAGGGCTCCAGGTGAGTTTTTATCCCTTCCTGGGGTGTGTTGTTTCTACAGGATCAACTCGATGTTCCAGCTTCAAGTGACGTGAGGACAGGAAAAGACTCCGGTGGGGAATCACTCAAGGACCCTCCCCTGAGCGACAGGAGTTAAATCCCTGGATTGACTGGGAAGATGACATCTAGCTCATGGAATTACAGACTGGTTTGGGTTGGAAGGGACCTTAAAGCTCATCTCTTTCTTGCCATGCCCAGGGACGCCTTCCACTGTCCCAGGCTGCTCCAACCTGCCCTTGGACACTCCCAGGGATCCCGGGGCAGCCACAGCTTCTCTGGGCACCCTGTGCCAGGGCCTGCCCACCCTCACAATAAAAACCAAGAATTCCAGCGGTGCAGCATTAAACCCTCATCTCTCAGGTGCTTTGTGGTTTTGAATTAAGATCCCCGCTGATGGTGAAAATCTGAATTTTTTATTTCTTTATTTCACCTTCCCATCCTTACCCACATCCATCCAGTCCGGGGGAATCAGCCGACACTTCTGCCTCTGCTTCAGGTTAATGGCCAACCAGACGGGCACTTCCACCGGCAACCCGGGATTGAACGGCCCCAGATCCCCCTGGAAAACACACCACCGCTCCCAGTCACCCCCCATCACCCCCCCATCCCCAGAACTCCCCTCCATCCATCCCACCCTCCATCCCGGCCCTGTCCCGAGCACCCCCGGGCCTGTCCCGACCCCGATGAGGTGAATCCGGTCCAGGCTGAAGTTGGGCACGATCGTCACCAGCTCCTTCTCGGCCAGGAACTCCACCTCGGCGGGCTCCATGGCGGCGGCGCCGCGGGGAGGACCCTGGAGGGACCGTGGAAAGACCCGAAACCGACACCAAACTGGGATCCAACTGGGAATGAACCGGCACCAAACTGGG
>WEKX01002657.1:877256-917854 GCA_013390025.1 Pitta sordida | reverse complement strand
TGTCTATCCATCCACCCACCCCTCCACCCACCATCCATCCCTCCACCAGCCCACACCCAGCCAAGCAGCTTCCGAATCATTTGGGGGGGCTGCAGCCTGTTTGCACGTCCCCATGGAAACAGGTCCCCCCGACAAATCCACCTCTCCGCATCCCCTTCCCAAACCAGGACCAGCCCTGGAGCCACCCCGACCCCTTGGGATGAGCATTTCCCCAGGGCTGCCCCTCGGTGGGGTGGGAGCCCCAGCCCAGCCCCCGATGGGCAGCAGGAGGAGGGTCCCACAGCCCCCGTTCCCGGAGCAGCCCCCGCGGTGCCGCAGGCGCTCCGCGAACGTCCCCCCCCACGCTGCGCCTCCCCTCGCGTGTCTTTTGCCATCTGCTGCTGTCATTAAAAAATTAAATTTCCATCTGCTTTCACACTCCCGCCTCTCCCGCCGGCTCCGGGTGCCGTCGCTCCCCGGGAAGCATCG
The DNA here is from genome assembly GCA_013390025.1 of Pitta sordida. Taxonomy (NCBI): domain Eukaryota; kingdom Metazoa; phylum Chordata; class Aves; order Passeriformes; family Pittidae; genus Pitta; species Pitta sordida. The sequence goes on along the minus strand of WEKX01002657.1, from coordinate 917,386 downwards.
CCCCCGGCTCTCTCCCGGGATGCGGCCGATCCGGCGGGATGAGAGGGACGCTGAGCTCATTTTTCTGGTGCTGTTTGTGACCAAATGCTTCAGTCCAGGTGGACAGGTAGGGGCCCCACCTTCGACCACCCACCAGCACGAGTGGGTGGTGGTGACAGGGTGTTTTGGGGGGACAGCTCACCCACAGCCAAACCAGTGCCAAACTGGGGTTGTGGCACCCCAGGGACTTTATTCACCGGGGGGGGTGTGTGAACAACGTGGTGCCACCCCCTCCTCAGTGCTGTTAGGAAAAGAGAGAAAAACCAGTCACTGCTGTCCAAACCCACCCGTGTGGGTGCCACGTGTGTCCCTGCAGAGCTCCAGGGCCGCTGGGTCTGGCCGCGCTGCATCCTGGAGGCCGTGTCTCCATCCTGCTGGGACGGTGTCCCCCCTGTCCCCACTCAGCACTGGCTGCACGGGTGTGCCCCCCCCGCCCTCCTCCCCTCGCGGGACAGCGCTGTCCCCGTGGGCGTGGGTGGCGTGACGATGATGGAGGGCACGTGCAGGTGCTTCTCTCCCGAGGACTCTGTCGGGGTCTGGTCGCTGCCGTTCCCGCTGCTCACACACGTCTTCAAGCCTGTGGAATTGGAGGGAACAAAGAGGGAGAAGCAGGAGAAAATCGGGTGTGGGGCTGCAGCATCCCCCATCTCCCCACCCTCCTCTGTGTCAATCCCGTACGAGCCACTAGAGAACCCACCGCCATTCCCAGCAGGCTCGCACCTCCTTCCCACTTGGATTTTGGGGGGTTTCATAGAGGTGGATCCCCCCCTCCCCCCCACAACTGCCTGCCCACTCCCCTCCAGAGAGCAGATCGCTTTAATCTGCTTTTCTAATCAGGAGAAAAGCCCCGTGCGGCACAGGCAGCATCCAGGGAGGTTTCAGCTCTTCCCAAGCAGGAAAATGCCTGGAGCGGACAGACACTGATATTTTTAATCTCTTTTTAATTAAGGATAAAGCCCTGCCTTACATAAGGGAGCTGGAAAAGCAGGAGGGTCTCTTCTTTTATTGTAGACTCCAAGCTCGTTGAAAGGCTGTGGAGGTGCAGGGGGATATTTGGGGGCTGGAATTGAGGCAGGATGGGGATTCCCTGGTTTCATGCTTCCCCTATTCAGTCACACCATGTTGGACTGCAGGGTTTGTGTGACCCCCAAATTCCCCAGACACCCCCCCACACACACCCCCAGCAGAGCTCATTTTTGGGTGATGCATCCATCTCCATGCCCATCACAACCAGCATCTCACGGAATTTGGGCTTGGGAAAAGCCAGGGAAGAGGCAGCCCTGCATCTTAGAGAGGGATACTCATTAATTCCCATCCCTAATGACCCCGAGGATGATTAATATGAGCCACTGGGGTGCAGAGCTAATGGGAGATGCGATATCCAGCCTTCGCCCTGCGAGGCCAGGAACATTAAAAGCTCCCACTTTCCCCCTGTGCAGACATCCGTGACGCCATTCCCAGCCTAAATCCATTAAGAAAATTAAAGTTGGGGGGAAAGCTGCTGGGCTGGAGTATCCCCGGGGAGAGAGGAGCAGTGAAGGATTCTTGGGGTCACCTGGAACCCCAGCCTCCAGGCTGACCCCAGGCATCCCATCCACGCATCCCTGAGCATCCTTTCCATGAATTTGGAGGCCTTTTCCCACCTCCAAGGAAACCCCACCTGACTTCTTGGGGGATGCCATTAATCCGTGGTTTCTCCAGAGCAAAGGATGCAGGACAAGTACAAGACCGGAGCTTTACATTTTTATAGTGTTGAAAAAATCCTCTCTGGCGTGATGCTGGAGCAACAGGTCACCCATGGGACTCCATAAATGCCACCAAGATCCCAAACTGCACCAATCCCACCCACACCTGCAGTACAACACCCCCCCCAGATGCCTTTGTGGAGCAGGAGACACCCCAAGACCCCCACCCAACTTACTTTTCAGGCAGGATAACTTGAGCCCCATGTTTTCATCCTCTCAGCGGGATCCAGCTCTCCAGCTCCACCGCCCGTCCTCACCGCTGGAGCTGGAAAAGAGAGGTGAGGGTTGAGGGAAGCGATGCCGGGAAGGAGAAGCTCACGTCTCTCCGTGCGTGCCTATATCTATAGGAGCCAGGGCACAACAGGAAGCGCAGCTGCTCGGTCTCAAAACCCACGAGTGATGTCACGGTGCTTCAGTGACTCAATCTCGCCCGATGAGTTTCAGGAAGAACTTTTTGAGAGGGTGGAGAAGGAGCTTGTTGCTGGGTAGGGGGGGCAGGGTCCCATCCCAGCTTTTCCACTCCTGGGGTCGGTGCCGCAAATATTTGCAGGTGAGAAGGTCGTGAGCAGGAGGAACTGGGTGGTTATTTAGGAAGGCAACTGGGTCTTGCAGAGAAAAAGCTGAGCCCACGTGCAGGGAAGAGAGGGATGCTCCTGAGGCTGCTTCCCCTGGGCTGAGCTGGAGCAGCTGCTGGGATGCACTGAGGGATTGCACGTCATCCTGCCCCTCTAGGGCATCCCTGGTGCCCCGAGAGCACCAGGGTGGATCATTCCCGTTGTGGGACATCACTTTTCTTAAGATGCTGAAAACTATTCTGGGAAAAAAAAAAGTCTCCCTTTACTGGGAAATCTCCATCCCTCCTGCGCACAGCTGCTGGGAAAAGCTTACTGGGATGAGAGTCAGTGACTCACTTTGGCTTTTCCCAACTCTGGGCCCTGCAGAGAGACAAACAAACACTCTGCTCCCCCTGCCTGAGCTCCAGTGAGGCTTTACTTCACCTTTCCAAGCAGCCCTGAGGTGGGTTGGCAGCAGCTGAAAAAGGGAAGTAGAAAAGAGCTGTTGCTGGTTTTAATTCTGCATTTTTATCAGCTCCTCAAGTGCACCCTGAGCTGAGGCAGGGAATGGAGTCCTCCCTGGGACTCCCACTTCACAGCCATCCTGGAGGCTGCCCAAATATCAAGAAACCTGTTTGGGGAGCAAGTCCCATGGCTTTTGGCACTTACTGGTGGCCACTGGGGGCCGGAGAAGGGTCATACTGGGGGCAACCCAGCCCGACTACACAGGATGGGATCTCCTCTAGGATCTCACCTCTGCAGCCGAACCCTCGCAGGACACAGTGGCCCCCTCCCCACCGCTGCTGGCTCTTATCCCTGTGGCCAAACCCCAGCACCACTTGTGGTTTGGGTGGAGATTCCCCCCCTGCCAGCATTCCAGCAGGATTTCTGGTGGTTGCTCTTGGGGCTTCAACTTCGCTCCCGTGTGTCAGCCCCAGGCCGAGGAATATTTGCATCCCGACGAGTTCACGCTCCAAAAACCCCCAGACACTCATCGCAGGCGTCACTGGAGCCGGGGCTGAGTTTCCCAGGAGGAGGGGGATGCTCGGACAGCGTGTGGGGACGAGGGGTGCACAGGGAAGAGGGAATGAGGCTAAAGCCGCCGGGATGCTCCGAGGGGGTGACACTTACCCGGTCCCGGGAGAAGGAGGCACAATTCCCTCCATCGCATCCCACCTCCCCTGGCCGCTCTCGGATGAAGGAGGCTGGGAGGGGATTCCCACTCAGGACCAGCCGTGCCCTGGGAGGGCGGGAGGAGGTTGCAGCGAGACGGCTTTGGGCTTTTGCCAGGTTTGGTTTCTAACCTGGTTAATCAGGTTAGCGGAGTCCCGGCTCCTCCCATCCATCCCCCACTCTAGCCCCATCCAAGCCCAACAAAGCCCTTGGGTGATGAGGAAATGCTGCTTTACTCTCACCCCGCTGCACAATCCAGTCCCGTTCCCGGAGACACAAAGGAATGCCCTCGGCTGCAGCCGAAGCCCTCGGGCACTGGGCATCCCTGTAAGCAGCCAAAGGGGCCACCAAGTGCCTGGAAATGCAAGTGCCAGTTTGGTGTGAGGACCCACACCCAGCTTTGGCAGGACCCATCATCACCCCTGAGATCCTGATGTTTAGAGACATCAGCCTCTGGGACCGTCTTCACCTTCATCCAGAAAGGATCTTTCCCCTTTCCCCTCTGACCTGCCAGCCCAAAAACCAGCCAGGAGGGGGGAACAGCCCCAGGCAGCGGCTTTCTCACCATGCCCAGGATAAGAGCTCCGGGTCGGGTACCACCCCGGTGGGAGGATGTCTGGGAGAAGGCTCTGCCTCTGGAGCAGCCGCCTTCGCCCGCATTAGCAGCAGCCTGAGGCTTTTCCATGTTCACCTCCTCCGCAATTAAGAGGAGAAGCCCCGCGCCGGCTCCTTTTCAGGCTGAGCTGAAAAGCTGCGGTTCAAACGCGGGGCGTGCAGGGAACGCACATCAAACACCCCGCGGCTGCAGGCGGGAGGGGAGGGAGGGAAAACCTCGGGACTTGAGCCACACATCGGAGCGAACGATCCCGGGAGCCTGGGAGGTCTCTGCTGGGATCAGAGCCCCGCCACGAGCCCAAGCCTGGCTGGGGTGGGTGTGAAGGGGAGCAGGGAGAGGTGGGTCTGCTCCACTTTCTGCTGGTTTGGTCCTGTCATGTCTGATGAAAATCACAAATATGGAAGGGGCTGATTTCTTTCCCGACCTGACTCCTCTGATTTGTCAAATAACGGAGTTATTGCAAAGCTCCAAGCTCAGGAGCTGGCAGGATGGCACAGGGGAAAGGCTGCAGACCCAGCTGCAGGCACAGTCCTGGGCACAGAGGCCAGGGCAGAGAGATTTACAACCCACAGCTCTTTCCCCCCAAAAAAAAACACCCCAGGCAAAATAACTGGTTCACGGGGGGGAGGGGGGGTTGCCTGCTCAGCTGCAAAATCCAACCAGAGACAAACCTGATCCAGGGACCCCTCACTGGCAGCAATAAATCCAGTCTGAGCAGCAGAAATCCCTCCTCCACATTTATCTGTTTTGATGCCTCCCTCCAAAACGACCTGTTTGCTGCTGCTGGGTGAGAATAAACAGCCCCAAACCCACTAGGGCTGGAATTAGCCTGGCCTGGAGCAGCAGTTGTTGCTACAATGCTGACAGAAAGCGATGGTTTGCTGCAGCAGGGGAGAGAAACATAAACAGCGGGCTGCTAAAATACCTGTGGTTTGCTCTGTGGGTACAGCATCACTACAGCTGCTGTGGTGACACCTGATAAGCACAAACATGGCTCAAACACGCCTTCCTGTCCTCCCCAGGGCTGGGAAACAAAAGACACCCTTGGTCAGGTTGAGAAGGTGAGGGTTGGTCCCTCAGGAATGGCCTGGAGCCTTTCTGGTGCGGAGCCCTGGTCAGTGCTGGATGACCAGTGTGAGGGGCACTGTGAGACCCCACACAGCCTTCCCTCCAGCCCACATCCCTCCCAGGAGATCCTGACTGCTGTCACAGGGGGCTGTGGGGTGTGACTTGCTGAGCACCAACCTCAGGGCAACTGGGCAAACCCCACCAAGCACCAGCTGTCCAGGGGGAAGAAGTGGATGAGCTCTTACAGCTCCTTTGGTGGGTGGGTGTGGAGCCACCTTCACTCCCGGAGGGAACACTTGTCCCACCCTGGGTTGTCCTCTACTGTGGCCAGTGACCTGAGCTGGGCTGCTCCTCTCCCTGGGCTCAGTGCTTCCCAATCCACTGGCTCCATCCTGCCCTGGTGCACAGGAGGATGGAGGGGCTGAAGCACTGGTGGGGGTGGTGAGGATGGAGGGCAGCCTCTGAACTTCCCTTCAGGACAAGGGCAGGGTGAGCTGACGGCTTCTCAGGCGCCAGAGGAACCGCAGAGAAGGGGACGTGTTTTGCAAACACAGGCCGCAAACAAAGCTTTGGCTGGAGAACCTGGAGCAGCAATCCTGGCTCCTGTCAAGGAGCTGCTCCTGCAAACACCAGCTGGGCTCGTTTTAGCGGGAAGGGAGGGGGAGGAAGGAGCTTTCTGGGTCACGGAGCTCCAGGGTCTGCTAACGCAGGTGACACGTCACCCCGGCTCTGTGCTAAGCGAGCAACGAGGCCACCTGCCCCATCTCTGCCCACATCCCTTCTGGCCCGAGCAGGGAAAGGGCTGCCCCCAGCCTGGATCAGGGACTGCCACAGAAAGGGGCTGCAGGGCCCCTGCCTGGGACTTGCTGGAGCTGGAAGTGGCAGCAAGTGCTGGGAGTGGAAAAGAAACTCCCTCCCGGAGCCCCACAGTCATTCAGGGCTGGCGAGTGGTGCCCGGAGGGGATGCCAGGTGTGGGAAGGGAGGAGGATGTCACGAGGAAGCAGCTGAAGATGCAGAGTCCGGGGGAACTGGAGCAGCTCCAGCATTCCCCAAGCACAGGCTCTTGGCAGGACCAGCAGAGCGAGCAACCAGCAGGAACTGTGCAGGCAGAAAACACCCCCGGAGGAAATCCACTGGGATGTGGCACGAGCGAGGCAGGAGCTGCCATGGCAGGGGCTTGGGAGCAAAGTGGAAAGCAAGCACATACCTGAGGCACAAAACCAGAGCGTGTCGGGCTCTCCTGCATCCAGGACGAACCACCTCCCTGCCGGCATGGATTCAGCAGGGAGGCCAGGGCCGGGAATTGGCTTAGGGACCTGGCCACGGCTGCCACGCTTCCCGGCTCGCTGAGCTCCAGGTTAATCTCGACCCAGCTTTCCCTTTTATCCCCTACTACAACCTCAATACATTTTTTCAATTAGGTCCATCTTTTAAGCTGCAGAGCCCATTTCTAGGAAGGGCTGCGTCGTTTCCCTCGGCCTTCGTGGGCTGACGCTGCGCAGAGCGGGACATGCCTGGCACGGATCCTGCCCGCATCCAGCCAAAGTGCTGCCACGCTGCAGCCGGAGCGGCGCTGCTGCCTGGAAGCACTCATGGAGTCACCCATTGCCCCCAGACCACCTACCAGGTATTTTTAAGAGCAGAATCCCCTGTTTCCCTCATCGCAGCTCTGGCAGACCGCGAAGTGCCCGACCGGCCACGCTGTCCCCACGGGACCCCCCGACAGGGACGTCCGTCCTCTGCCAATCCGCCTCCGCCGCCTTTCACAGGGCGACGGCTGGAAAGCAAAGGAAGGGCTGCAGCTGGGGTGTACTTTCAGATGAGGAGGCTGGGTGAAAATGTGGTCTAAAAGCGACAGTGGGAAAGGAAAAAAAAATAAAGAAATCAATAAAGTCCTCGGCGGATCCTTGGGCACAGAGAAATCGCTGGCGGCTGTGGGAGGGCTGCTTCGGGGCGCTGGGGAAAGCAAAGAGAGGTTTGTGGGGCAGGAGGGGTTGAGGTGTTTAAGTCCAGGTGGGAGAAGCAGAGCCTGGGCAGGTTGGGAAGGAAGCAGCCTGCCCTGCCCAGAGCAGCCCAGTATGGACCAGCTCGCTCCCAGCTCCGCTCCAGGAGCTGAATTAAGCCCAAACAAGAAGCACTGCTCACAAATTGAGCCCATTTCCCCTTGAGGCCATTTTCCAAGCTGCACTCAACCACAAGCCCACCCCACTAAGAGCCTCCTCCATTAGCATCCCGTGCTCTCCGAGCAGTGCCCTCCATCCAGCATCTCCAGACGCTTTTCCAATCGCAGAGTGCAGCGATTGGGCCTCGAGCCAGGGAGCAGAAACCAGGGATTGCTTCCTGCATCTGTCACTGTCACCTCTCCTCGCCGTGCACCTCTGCCACTTGGGTAGGGAATGCTTGGGGGTGGGCTCTGCACATCTGTCTGCTCCTGGCTCCAGCTGTGCCAGGGAAATGGGTTGTGACTCCTCCAAACTGTTCCACACACCCAGGTCGGCTCTAATTAACGAGCTGAAGCATGTAACGAGGTCTTTGCTGGATGAAGAAAAACCCTCCCCAAATCCTCATGTACATACAGAGCCATGAGCTCAAAGGGAAAATGGCACCAGGGCATTCCCTGGGAACAGGTACCTCACTTGTGAGTGCCCCCAGACCAGCTGATCTGACACCCCGTGGCTCCTGGCACCCATCTGCTTGTGGGGGCTGTTTGTCACTAGTTTGAGATATTGCGGTTGAGAGTGGGAAAAAAAAGGCAGAGAGAGCTGGAGTTGTTCAGGCTGGAGAAGAGAAGGGTCCAGGGAGATCTCAGAGCCCCTTCCAGAGCCTAAAGGGGCTCCAGGAGAGCTGGAGAGGGACTTGGGACAAGGGATGGAGGGACAGGACACAGGGAATGGCTTCCCAGTCCCAGAGGGCAGGGAGAGATGGGATACTGGGAAAGAATTAGTGGCTCTGAGGCCCTGGCACGCACTGCCCAGAGAAGCTGTGGCTGCCCCATCCCTGCAAGTGTCCAAGGCCAGATTGGACAGGGCTTGGAGCCACTTGGGATAGTGGAAGGTGTCCCTGCCCATGGCAGGGGTTTGGAATGAGATGAGCTCTAAGACCCTTTCCAACACAAACCATCCCATGATTCTACGGATGAGGTAGTTAACAGCTAACAGAAGTTAAACATCTGGGCAGGCAAACACCAAGTGTCCAAATTTGGTGAATAGGGGAAAAAAAATTAATTGCAGAGTAGGACACCCATTGCCAGTGCAGCCTTCCCATCACGAGGGCTCCAGCAACAAAGATGCCTTTCCCGAGCTTTCTTTCTCCTGAAGTTTTAAAAGCATTTACCTCAAATTCCTGCGTTGAATCCCACCGAGCAGCTGGGCAGGAAAGCAGCATTTGTTCCTGGTACATCAGCAGGGAAGTGGAACACAGCCTTCCCTGAGCCCTGCAGCTTCCTCATTCTCTCACAAGAGCCACGGTGGCTGCCTGGATTTATGGAACTGCTGCCTTTTGTCCAGCCTTCAATGCAAATAGGCCAGGTTAGATCCCTGAGCTGCACTGCTCGTCCTCTGCTTGAAGCCAGCCTGGGCTTCTGCTGGTGGCAAAACGCTCCCAGATCCTCATTTGAGAGCAAACACAAGATAATAAAGGGGAAGACAAAGCAATAAAAGCTGCTCCCCTTCCAGCAGCGTGTCCCAATGGTTAGTCACAGGGAATGAGGAGACACAGTTTGCCTTATGGGGGTGAGGGGGGAGCACGGCAAGATTAGCCTGAATTAGCATATGCATGATCAAAGCTTAATTATAGCTGGTTACTACGAACAAGAAATGCATTTCCTGTGGCTCAGGAGACACAGCAGCTCCTACTGACAACCCCACACAAGGAAACTTGCTATGATAACATCTGCCTCTGGAAAAACACGTTGGATTTCAGAGAGGTGTTTGTACAACAGTCCTCCTCCTGCAACCTGGGAGGTTTGCAGAGGCTGCTCCCAGGATACCTTTTCCTACAGACTGTAGTGAAACAGCCACTGGAATGTGTTAATCTCACCGTTTGTGAGCTAAATAGATGTTTTCATTCAACAAGTGAAAACATTTTCCTCTCCTGCAAGCCTGACTCACCCTTAGGAAAGGTTATTGACTGTGTGCCAACCTCTCCTGTAATCACACCTCTCCAGTGCACAGCAGGGAGATAAACCAAACCTTCCTCTCCTCCCTGGACATCCAACCTCGCCTCGGGGCTCTGTGGAATCTGACCTGGAGGGAACTCTACAGCAGGACCCAGGTGGAGACATCCTGGTTCTTATTCCCTGCTGCAAACAGGATTTTAGCCCCATCTCTCACCAAGACCAAGACTTGTGCTTATGGAACCAGAAGCAGAGGCAGATCAAGAGGTTTTGACAATCCCATTCTCTGTGTTTTAAAATTAGATCAGGTTGGAGCAGCCTGGTCCAGTGGAAGGTGCTGGAATTGGAGGATCTTTAAGGTCCCTTCCAATCCAGACCATCCTGTGATCCTCACACTAAGGAAGCAGATTAATTTTGTGGACATTTGGATCTTCCTTGTAAACACATTTCTGGGTAGGAAAGGAAATCCAGGGGAATTGCTGCAGGTTGAGCTTATGTTTAACTACAACTGGGCGAACAACCACAAGGAGTGAGGCAACAAGGCTTACAAAGAGCTGTTCTAGTCTGAAACAAAGCTTTGCTGTCCTTCCTGGAAATAAATATTAATGAGAAAGACAAGGCAGAAGCTGAACAAGACTCTATCCAGGCTCCTGGGTTGTGTGTAGTCAGATCACTTGCCTTCAATTCAGAGGGATAGATTTGCTACCTCCTGAAATGGACACATGAACCAGTGGAAAATGGATCTGCTGATAACCCACCTCCAAAAATGCACAGAATTAATAAGGTATTTCACTCCTGTAGACTCATTAGTGTGCTTCCAGTGCTTTTTATAAATCATTTACTTTGGGTTTAACACATTCAGGCAATAACTCTGGTTATCAAGCCCAGAGAGGGCAGGAATCACCACAGGATTTGGGAATGCTGCTTTAAAACACTCTCTGTATCTGTGTCATGCCAAAGCACTGCAGAACGGGTGACACATGAGCATGGAACATCCTCCTCATTTGCATTTTACTGTGCCAACAGAATTACAATTCCAAACCAGGCCAGAAAAGAACCGTTCACCTTACATTTTATGTCTTTGCCCTTAAAATCTCCCATCTGAGGACGGGATTGATTTTTTTTTTTTGAAAGGTAATTTCCATAAATCGTTAAAAAGCGACCTCTCTAAAGATTAGAAAAGCTTCATCAAAACTTTACCATAGGAACAGTGGGGCCAAGCAGAAGCAGTTCTGGTTTTGAAGGAAGAGCAACATTCACTACAAGTGGGACTGTGTCCCCAAAGACAGCTGGAAGTGACAGCTGGCAGCTCTTCCAAGGAATCTCCCAAGGCAGATTCAATGGCTTACAGACACATCACTGCACCACGCGCCTGCCCCTCCTCTTTAATCACTCAGCTTTCCACACAAGGTACCGAGTATTATTCTATTGACATTCAAAAATAGCATTTTTCCCTCTCCTCAGTACATGGTGGGAATGCCTGGGAATGAGTCAGTGGGAGCCCCCCCTAGCAGAGGTGCAGGACAGCTTTGTTGATCTCCGGGTTTGTCCAGTCGTTCCGGATGTCATCCAGGTGATTGTCGAAATCCACCAGTGTCTCGTAGGACTTGCTGTCCAGGAGAGAGGCAGCAATCCTCTGGGCTTCAGTCCAATCTTCACAGAAATCGCTAGGATGTCAAACAGCCAGGAGTAAATAGGAATCACAAAGGAAATCCCCGCCACCTCCTCCACTCTGGAAATCCAGGCACACTCTGCAGCGTGGTCATGGCCTGGCTGCAGGAACCAGCTCTTCTCTCCCACTACAGCTTTAAAATCACTGTCAGCTCCACCCACAGGGTCACTCAGCCCCAAAGTTCAGCCCTTTACCCACACAACCTGTTTTCCCCCACTACCCAAACCCCACTAACTCCGAGGTTACTCACACGTGGGGGTCCTTGCACCTCCACTTGTTCTCGTGCAGCTCGTACACATGGATGGCAGGCTCCACACACTCCATCGTGAACTTGGTGTTGTCAACCTGGGATGTGACACAAAAACACCACCTCAGTCTCCTCCTCAACATCCCAAGAGATGAAATAAAACCCAAAGTCAGTTTTTACAAGGGCACCTCACACTCATCCACTGTTCTGCCTTCAAACAGCCAAATTCAAGCTGCCAACACCCTCTGTCACTGCAGCAGGGAGGCAGAGCCCCGTCTGTGACACTAAAGACACCAATTTAAGCTGCAGGAGGAGGGCTGAGGACTGGAATATTCTGCCTGAACACGCAGGGAAGGCCTGCACTTCCTTTGAGTTGGCAGAAAGCTCACCACAGGCTCTCTGCAGACTCTGAACTTCACTGGTTGCTGCATCTCTTTCCCAGAGCATTTGGTGGGGAAGAGGAAATTAAACACTTAAAGGGCCCAGAGAAGAGCATTTCCATGGCTGGTCCAACGCAGCAGAGGGTGAGGGGCTGAAGGTGTTTACCATGATGAGCGCCGTGTCCGTGAAGCCCTCGGCGATCCTGGAGGCCACTTTCTCTGCCACCTGGTTTGGGCTGCAGCAAAAAAGGGAAAAGGAACTGAGTTATGTGAGCCACACGACAGCTCAGCTGAAACCAGCAGGAAACAGGCTTGGAGAGACGTGAGAATGTCACAGCGTGCTCACAAACAGGAACAAGACACAGAGCTGATGCTACAGCTGATAGAGGGAGGCCAAAACAAACCCCCCCAGCTCCTCCCTGCAGCACATGGTCCAGATCTCAGCTGCTTGGAATGGTAAAATGTCCACTGGTGACGTGGAATCAATGTTTTGTGGCCTCCTACCTTCTTCCACCACATCAAAGACTGCAGCCAGCTCAGGCATTTAAAAAGGGAACTGAGTTCTCTCCCCAGTCTGCACTTGAACTCACTCGTTGTTCAGCTGCTCTCCCAAAATCAGATAATCTTTTTTAAAAAACATCTCTTAAAACCTTTACCATATTTCAAAGATGACAATCTCTACGTGGTGCCAGTGGTGCCAATGACAGTCTCTACGTGGTGCCAGTTATCTTCAGGAATTAAATTGGAATTGAAAAAAACCCATCAAGCCTGTGATATCCTTTCAAACCTCAAACAGAACAAACCGTATCTTCTCCTTAAAAATGTTTCCAGCAGGTTTATTTCCTTTGTAAGGAAATGAAAAATAATGCCTTTATCCCTGTTAGATACCTTACAAGTCACAAGTGTTACTTAAAAACATGTTTGAGTTGGAATAAGCATTAACAAAAAATTGGAATCAGAGTCATGGAATGGTTTGGAAAAGACCTTAAAGAGGATCTTGTTCCACCCCCTGCCAGGGACAGGGACACCTTCCTCTAGACCAGGTTGCTCCGACCTGGATTTGAACACTTCCAGGAAAAATGGCACATTACTTAAAAAAAAGTTGTTCTTATTTATTTTAAATGCAAGTATGACATACTCTAATTAATGCCAATACTGGATTTGTCTAATAGATAGAGATACACGTGTGATACACAGATTTAAAACTAAACTGTGGCTCCACAGGAAGGTCCCTCATTGCTTAGTGAGTAATCTGAGTCAGCCAGCAGGGAAAAAAGTGACTAATTCTGGGGGAAGCAAGTGATAAATAAGCGATATCACTGCTTGACTGACATAATCTTCCACTTCAAGAGCATCCCTTTCCACATGAAAAATGACTTCAATAAAACTCCCAGATAATTAAGTAGTTCAGAAAGAATTAGGTCAACTTGTGTGACTTTCCCTGAGATACTCAGGGGTTTACAAGCTCTTGCACTGCACAGGCAAGCTGCAAATTTTGGCTCTTTCCCTGACAACTGCAATTAAACTGGCTGGCAGCCGTTCAAAGCCTGGCCTTTTATAGGATCCACCCGAAGACGAGGGATCCTGGAAAAGCCTGGAATTTCTGCACCTGAACAAAGGCCACATCCCCCGAGCACCAGCGAGACAATGTGGGAGCAGACGACAGTTGTCAGAGTCAATCAACGCGCCTGATTTTCCGCGGCTGATTGCTGCTGGCAGAGTCCGAAGTACAGCCTAAAAGAGCAAACAGAAGGAAATATTGCCCCAACACACCTGGCATCTTTCACGCGTTCGTTCGCCTGGTAATATCCAGCTATCACGTAGCTGTTCTCCTTGCACCAGGAGTCAATCTGGAAAAAAAAAATAAAAAAAAATATTAAAAAAAAAATAAGCAGAGGGAACAATTAAACCCAGGAAAAACAGTGGGGGAAAACCCCTTGGAAAATGAAGGAAATCTCCTGTGTGTGGCTTGCAAATGAAGCGTCGCTGCATCTTTCAATAAATCCACGTTTCTGCGTGTTTATGCGCGCTCGGTTTGGCTGATTTAACTGGAACACAGGAACCCAATTGAGCATTTGGAGAATGATGGAGAACATTAACCAAATGGAGCAAAAGAGCAAGGAGTGATCTCAGTCAAAGCCTGGCCTAAATTCGAGTGACAGGACTATTAAACGCTGCCTGGGAGAGGATTCGGGTCTCACTCACCGATGGTTGGGGGGATTTTTTTTTTGTCGGTGTTCCCTCGACACAGAGACTTCAGAGCAACGTTCCCAGTGTGAATTCCCTGCCCTTGCAGAAAGAGCTTGTGGCTTTTATTTCTAATGTAACATTTCCAGGGTAAAATGCAAGTATTTTTGGCTTTCATTTAGAAAATAAAGCCCGAGGTGAAAGGTAAATGTGAGGCAGAAGTTTGTCCCATTTCTCTTTTTTTTTCAACTCATTCTGTCACAAAAAGGCTTTCGAGATAAATTGGTTTTCCTTTGAGAGCTCTTCCTTATTTAACATCTGTGTGTAAATGCTTCAACACGTGGCTTTTGCACACAATTTACACCACTTTGGATTTACAGAAATACAAAAGTTTAATCAGCTTTGTTGTTGGTTATTTCCTTTTTCAAATGAGTTTCAACACCCCTGCTCTTCCTGCTTTAAACTGGATCTGAATTCCTCCTGCTGAGTCTGTCCTGCTTTGAAAATATCTCCTGTATGGGATGTTTCTGCTTAGAATTGAGGGTACTGAGAGACACAAACGGAGAAAGCAGCTCAAATTTTCCTTTGCAGTCCCTGGAGAGCAAAAAACCCTCCCCAGCTCTATTTAAAATGGACTCCAAAAATACATTTGCTGCTGACCTGTCACATCCTGGAAGTCAGATCAATCTCATTTTCAGCAATAATTATAGTATTAGACTGCATAAACAAACAAACCAACCAACCAGCCATGTGAATAATCTGAGGGATGACATGGATTTAAGTGATATTAAAAAAAGAGCAGTGTAGCCCTGCTAGAGCTGAGGGCCAACTGCTGTTTCAATTACAAACCCATTTTGAGGGCTTAGGCCTCTGGTTTTAATTGTGAGCGGCTTGAAAGCTTGGCATTAGAGCCCAAAGCCAGACACTAAAATTAATAATAAAAACAATAATTTTAAAAATTAAAAAACCTGGTTTGAAATCCATCCTTTGTGCTGCACCAAAAACGGTCTTAAAAAGGAAAGAGCAAAGGATTTTAAGTTCTCAGTTCCCTAACTGGTAATTAAAAATTGCTTCTGTAGCAAATGAAAAAAAAAAAAAGGGAAAAAATGGAAGGAAAGCTGTTTCCAGCTGCAATTCCCAAACTCTTCCCACTGTCACCACAGGTTTCCTCAGCATCAATTAGCTCCTGATAATTTTAGTCACGTCCAGCCCGGCCAAGGGCAAGTGACGGGGGACAAACGGGATCTTGCTTCCATATGGAACTTGTCACCCTGGAAAAAGCCCAAAGTGCCCGTGCTCTGCCTGGCTGCAGGTGCCTGGGGGTTTGGAAGAGCCCTGGGAGGAAGAAGAGGAGGAGGAGGAGAAGGACCTGCTGCCACCTGAGCGCTGATCCAGTGGGGGACAGAGGGAAGTGCTCCTTGGTTTCTTTTTTTTTTTTCTTTCGAGATGTGGTTGCAAAACCACATCAATTAGCTGAGAAATTCAAAGGCTCAGAAACTCCCCACCCCGTGTGAGACTTAATTCACTTTTTCTTAATGACTCTGCTTTAGAAAAGGCGTTTCAAAGTGCCGAGCGACAAACCTGCAGCCCTGCTGGAATCAGGGGATATCCTGAGCTGAGAGGGACCCTCAAGGATTGAATCCCTGCACAGGACATCCCAAAATCCCACTGTGTCCGTTGCCCAAACCCTCCTGGAGCTCTGGGAGGGTTGGGAGTGTGATCACTTCTCTGGTCACCCTTTGGATGAAGAACCTTTTCCTGAGATCCAGCCTAAACCTCCCCTGGCACAGCTTCAGTTTCTTGTGGTTGGATGGGTTTGGTTGAGTCCTTGTACCCCCTGCGAGTTTTAGGACAAACCCCTTTGGAAATGAATCCTCTATTTTCAGGTTTATTATCATTACTGTTCCCATTTAATGTTCTGGGATGAGTCAGGTCAGAGAAAAGAAGGTGAGACTCGTAGGGCTGGTTCTAAAAACCCTCCCACGTAAGATTGAGTCAAAAACTCAGCCATGACCGAACTGGAAAAGGAACAGATCCCATTAAATCCTGTCAAAGCTGTGAAATACTACAAAACCAGAGGAGTTTTGCTGCAAACACTGACCTCAACCACACTTGATTTATTCAGCAACCACATGTTATGTGGTACAGACGATGCCAGAGTGTCTCATTTCCGACCTTTCCATGAAAAAAATCTGATTTTCCCAGCGCTCTGACACTACTTATTGACACCTTTGCCTTTGTTTAAAGCAAAAAACAGGAGCGAAAGGCCCTGAGCTCGTCAAACGCGGTGTTTTAAAGCTGCAAAGGGTCACAGGAGGCAGCACATGGGGCTGTGAACCACACAAAAAACCACAGCAGATCCTGAATGACGTGGGAAAGGTCAGGGATCCCCAATCTTTACCTTTTTGCACCAAAAATTCACAGTAAATAAGTAAAATGCTGCCACTGCTTTGGCTCCAGATTAATTTTCTTACCATGGATGTGGCAAGATATTTCAGAGGTTGCAAGGAGCAGCGTTTATTTCCTAATAATCTGATCCTGGAGCAAGATCTACACTAGAAAAATACACTGAAGGCCAAAAGTTTACAAAAATTCACTCCTACAAACCCTGTAAGAAGACATTTAATTCTAATTTAATGAAAAGCCTACGCATCCTTTATTACATCCATTACTCTGCACTTCATTAATGGATTGCAGTCACACATTCAAGAGGGAAAACAAATTACTGCCATTCTGAAAGGTGAAAACTCAAGTCCTGCCCATTTTAAGGCAATTATAAACAGGATTATTCCATTTTCCCAAGCAGGAACATGAGGAAAAAAATATTCCAAAAACGATGACACCCAGTGCTGTGCCATTCCCACACTGTTACACTGCTGTAAATAGATTTAAAATGACAAATTTTGTGTGTTCTGTGGCAAAAATAAATGGTCAGGGCTCAGGCTCAGCTCCTCTGGCTGCTTTTCATCACTTCCAGGCTTCAGAAAGGTGTCAGCATTCCCATGGCATCACCTCTGCTGGAGAAAACTGGGACTTATTTACAAATAACTAGACTTTAGTTACAAATAACCGAATTTATTTACAAATAAATCTTGTTGTTTGAGGAAGAAATATAAACTGAAGGGACCATTAAAGCTGAGGAGTCTGGAGGAATCAGAAATTAAGTTTTACAGAGGTCAGGAAGGGATGGATTTTCTCCTGTTTACAATCATATAAATCATGGAATCGTGGAATGGTTTGGGTTGGAAGGGACCTTAAAGCTCATCTCATTTCACTCCCTGTCACAGACAGGGACACTTTCCATTGGACCAGGTTGGTCCAACCTTGCCTTGGACACTCCCAGGGATCCAGGGGCAGCCACAGCTTCTCTGGGCACCCTGTGCCAGGGCCTGCCCACCCTCCCAGCCAGGAATTCCATCCCAACATCCCATGTGAACCCACACATTGTCCCTGGGAAGCCAATCCCCGTGTCACAGAAACCCCTAATCAACAGCATCACAGGATCGAAAAGGTTGGAAAAGACCTTGAAGACCATCTAATCCAACCCAGCCCTGTCCCCCCATCCCTTGTCCCCAGTCCCTCTCCAGCTCTCCTGGAGCCCCTTCAGGCTCTGAAAGAGGCTCTAAGTTCTCCCCGGATCNGAATGAAGGGATGGGTAAAGGGATGGATGAAGGGATGGAGGGTGCAGCACTGGGGGGTCGGAGCGTGGCTGGAACACAGACCCTGTGAGGAGCGGCTGAGAGAGCTGGGGGTGTTCAGCCTGGAGAAGAGGAGGCTGAGGGGACACCTTATCGCTCTCTACAACTACCTGAAAGGGACGTGTAGCCAGCTGGGTGTCAGTCTCTTCTCCGCCCACCAGTGATAGAACGAGAGGACACAGTCTTAAACTGCGTCAGGGGAGGTTTAGGCTGGACATTAGGCGGAATATTTTCCCAGAGAGGGTGATCTCTCAGTGCAATGGGCTGCCCGAGGAGGTGGTGGAGTCACCGTCCCTGGAGGTGTTTAAGCAAAGGTTGGATGCTGCACTGAGCAGCGTGACCTGGATATCAGGGCAGGGTGTTATCGGTAGGATGGTGGGTTGGTGGCAGGTGATGGGTTGGACTCGATGATCTCTATGGCCTTTTCCAACCTTAATAATTCTGTGTTTTTGTGAGACTGCTGGGAATGGCAGTGGCTGGGTGTCAGCACGGGGGGGTTTGGGTGCGTTCGGGGGTTCCCAGGTGTGCCCAGCCGTGCCAGAGGATCCGGGCACCTGGATTGTCCCAACCAGGGCAGTGGTTGTGTCCCCCTGTGTCCCCACCCCGTGTCCCAGAACGGGCCACACCTGGAATTCTGGCATCAGGTTTGGCCCCTCGGGACACGGAGGGGCTGGAGAGTGTCCAGGGAAGGGAACTGGGGAAAGGTCTGGAGAACTCCCGAGGGAGCTGGGGGGGCTCAGCCTGGAGAAAAGGAGGCTCAGGGAGCACCTGGAATTCTCTCCATTCCCTGGGGGGGGTCAGGCTCTGCTCCCGGGGAAGGAGGGACAGGAGCAGAGGGAACAGCCTCAGGCTGCGCCAGGGGAGGCTCAGGCTGGACACGAGGAGGAATTTCTCCCAGCAAAGGGCGAACCGCCCAGGGAGGTTTGCAGTCCCCACCCCTGGAGGAGCCCAAGGAAGGGACTGTCCGTGTCCCTCAGCGCTCTGCGGAGGATGGAGCTGGGTGACAGCGCTGCCACGGAGNGGAGGTTTGGGGGAGGGAGGAGGGAAAGGCTCGTCCCAGTCGTTATAGTGGGGGGGGGGAATATCCCTAAAAACGAGGGGATGGCTGTGGGTTTGAATGGAGGAGGCTGTGGGGGGGAAAGAGCAGGGAGACAAAAGCTTCTCATCCAAGTGAATTTTGTATGGGAACATCCCTGAAAATAAGGAAATGCATTGGAATATGAGTGCAGGAGGCTCTGGGAAAAAGCAGGGGGAGAAAGGCTCATCTGGCAGTGGGGGAATATCCCTGAAAATCACGGAGTGACGCTCTTCCCTTTGGAGAAGGGGCAGGAGGCCTCTAGGATNCCGCTCCCTGCCCTGGGGGTGCCGCAGGGGATGGTGCTGCGAACCCCGGGCTCTGCCCACGGACGGGTTGGTGTGGGGTGAAAAGAGCCCTGGAAGGGNTTGGCTTTTATTTTATATAAACTCTTGGAAATGGTTGTCATTTCCCCTTGGTCTGCTGACTGCTGCCGTTCTGTGCTGCAGGATGTTGGCTTCCAGAGCCTTCAGCCTCGTCGGGAGGAGATCCATCTGCACCTCCCTGAGCCTGAGAGCGCACGGACACGGTGGGTGACACCTGCCCTGGGAAAGCAGCTCCTGGGCATCTGGGTACAGGGAAAACGGGGATGGAAGGGGATTGAGGAGGCTTGAACAGGAGGTGGGAGTGGAAATGCGGAGGTGCTGCGGGGGAGGCAGCAGGAATCACAGAATCGTGGGATTATTGAGTGTGGAAAAAAGATCTAAGATTATCACCTGGGAGGGAGGGGATCAGTGTGACAGCTGGAAATGGATGTGGCTGGGACAAAATGAATATTTTGGGTGTTAATTTTTATGTAGGTTCCCTTTCGCCTTTATTATTTGGAGAGGGACATTTTACAATGGCTTGGAGGGGCAGGACAAGGGAATATCTTGACGCTGACAGAGAGTAGGCTTAGATGGGATATTGGGAAGGAATTCTTCCCTGTGAGGGTGGGGAGGCCCTGGCACAGGCTGCCCAGAGAAGCTGTGGCTGCCCCTGGATCCCTGGGAGTGTCCAAGGCCAGACTGGAGCCACCTGGGATAGTGGAAGGTGTCCCTGCCCATGGCAGGGGGTGGGATGGGATGAGCTTTAAAGTCCCTTCCAACCCAGGTCAGTCTGTGATTCTGTTCCTACACTCTTAAAACAGCACCTGGAGGTCTAGCCCTGGAGATCTTTCCCCTCCTGGATTCCTGCTCTGGCCTCACGCTTTCGGCTGAGCCGTTGTGTTTTCGTGCTGTAACCAGTAAGGGATGTCTGTGCAGGGGTTTGACCGGTGTCTCTTCTCTTCTCCCCTCTCAGCTGGCGTGGTGAAAGCAGAGGATTTCACTCTCCCAGCCTATGTGGACCGTCGTGACATGCCCCTGCCCGAGGTGGCCTTTGTGAGGGACCTCTCTGCGCAGCAGAAGGCGCTGAAGGAGAAGGAGAAGGCGTCCTGGACCGCTCTGTCCATCGAGGAGAAAGTGGAACGTAAGTTTGGGGGGCTTTGAGTGGCCTTATGGTGGCAATGACACACCATCATCTGTTGATGTTTGTGGAATCATGGAATGGTTTGGGTTGGAAAGGGTTTTAGAGGTCATTCCATTCCACCCCCTGCCATGGGCAGGGACACCTTCCACTATCCCAGGCTGCTCCAACCTGCCCTTGGACACTTCCAGGGATGGGGCAGCCACAGCTTCTCTGGACACCCTGTGCCAGGGCCTCATTGCCCTGCTCTTTCTCTCTGAGCAGAGCTGTGATCCAGAAGGAATTTTATTAGTTATGATGGAGCTCCTCGTGAGCACTCAAATGGAGATCCATGGTTTTTGTTCCCAAGTTCCCTGGTACTGTTTCAGAACATTAGGTGCACCTGCACTGATATCTGTTCACACCTGAGGTCACATCCAGGAGTTCTTTCCTTTTCCAGAAAACAAATAATAATTAAATTTGTTTCTTGATTCCCATCTCCTTTCAACAAGTCAGACAAAATTGTCAGTCCATTGTTAGTCCAGCTGAGGGAAGCGAGCCCCAAATACAAAAGTGTGTTTGAATGTTAATGACCACTGACTTTAACCAAATTCCTGCTGATGAAAGTCCCAGGGAGTGTTTTGACTTGCAAATGAAACTGCCTCATCTTTTTTAACTGCTGTCGTGGTATGGAGTGAGAACCTGGTCTGTGAACAGGTGTCCAAGGTTTAAAACCCTTTGGGGAATTGCTCACATGTTCCTAAATACTCTCCAAAACTTGTGTTGCTTTGGATTTGAAAATCCTGCGGACCTTAGTGGCAGAGCTGAGAAGCTTTTTGGGGTAGAAACATTCCTGTAGGAATTATCTGTGCTAGGAAGCTTTGGGGTTAATAAACACACTGGGAATTGGAGGGGAGAAAGGAGAGCTCCATTTCTCCTCCTTTTAGGTCTATCATGCAACTTTTACACAACTTTATGATAATTATAAAATGGAGTCTAATAGTAATGTGGGGGTGGTAAAACACAATCTTGGAGTGGGAGAGGGCAGATGATTCCAACCCTAATTTAACATCCACCCCCCTGTGGGCACTGAAGGCCTTGATCACCTCCCTCTGGAGAGTTCCCTGTCACGTGCAAGTCGCAGAAAAAGTAAAAAGAGATTCTTTGGTGGATTTTTTTTTTTGCAGTGTATCGTATTAAATTCAACGAGACCTACGCAGAGATGAACAAAGGAACGAACGAGTGGAAGACTGTCCTGGGTGCTGTGTTTTTCTTCCTCGGCCTCACCGGCGTCATCCTCATCTGGCAGAAGCATTTCAGTAAGTAGCTCCTAAATGGAGAGCAGGATCAATTTGTGATGCCTCGTGGGACATGAGGGAATTCCCATGAGCGTCTCCGTGGGGTCAGGACGGTGTGTGGAACAGCCAGGATGGTGACCTCCCAACAGGAGCTGGATATTAGTCCCTGAAAACTCCATCCTGGAGCTGTAAATTCATGGCCTCAGTGGGTATTTTGCATAATTGTTCAGGAAGGTGACTTGTAGAAAGGTAGTGGAGCTTTGGGAGGAGAGGAAATGGAGGGGGAATGGGTGGTGAAATTACTGATCCCAGAGCTTCCCCTCTCTGCTGTTGGAAAAGCTCATTGCTGCCTTGGTAGTGAGCATTTGGGTTCCTGCCATGTTTGGCTGCTTTCCCAGCTGAGGATCCAACCTCGAGGCAGAGCACCAATTCCGTGAGCTGCTCCCTGCCTGGAGGCTCCCAAGAAAAGGAGAGCAGGAAGCTGTTATTTTGGTACAGGACTTTACTGGAGAAGGAAACTGCTAGAGAATCCATGTGGGAATGCTGGATGCATCAGAAACTGGATGTAGGGAGTGGAGGTTTGAACAGATCAGAGAATCATGGAATGGGTTGTGTTTGAAGGATTTTTAAAGCTCACCCCATCCCACCCCCTGCCACGGGCAGGGGACACCTTCCACTATCCCAGACTGCTCCAAGCCTCACCCAACCTGGCCTTGGACACTTGCGGGGATGAGACATCCCCAGCTTCTCTGGGCATCCTGCTCCAGGGGGAAAAAAGGGTTTTTTTGTAGTGACACTTGTCCCTTAGTTCCCATCCAGTCGTTAGGCAGCACGGTGTAATTCCCATTCCCCCCCTGCAGTGTACGGCCCCATCCCTCACACCTTCTCCGAGGAGTGGCTGTCGGCACAGACCAAGAGGATGTTGGACATGAGGATGAACCCCGTGGAGGGCATCTCATCCCAGTGGGATTATGAGAAGAACGAATGGAAGAAATAAAGCAACTCAGTGGAACCTGCTCTGCTTGAATACAAAATGATTCCATCACCCGTGTGTGACCTCGTTGCTTGTGTACTGGAACACCCTCTCCACCTACAGAAATGCTAATAAACGTCTGGTTAACTTGAGAGCTGCGTGGTGTTGGTCTCTGGATGTGTTTGTTGGGGTGGGAGCAGCTCAGGGCTTTCATTAAACACTCAGGTCTGAGCCAAGGCTGGTTCCTGACTTCATGTTGTTACGGGCTAAGAAAGCTGCTGCTGCCAGATTTCTCCCTTCAGCTAAGCTGGTGTGCCCTGGATTCTGCAGGGCTTTGGTTTAAAAACACCCCTCTGAGGACTAAAACCAGCTCTCACTTCAGTTTGCTTTTCCTGATGACAGGAAACCTCCATACAGATAAATCCATACCCATGTTCAGGATGTGTGGGGTCTCAGCCACTTCTTGGCCAGCCTTCCCCTTCCACTTCAAAATTTGGGGAGATAATTTGGTGGGAGTTACACAATGAGCTCCCTTTCCTGCATCTGAAAAATCCCTTAAGTGATAAATTTGTCTCCAGGGTGGTGAGAAGGGTGGTCTGAGGGTGGCAGAATCCCAGGCTGGTGTTTGCTGCACCCAGGATTTGCTTTTCCCTGCTCTTTACACGGCTCCTGCCTCTGGCAGGCTGGTGACACACATTTGGGAGAGGGACATCGAGCTTCCAGATGTTCCTACCTGAAAAATCGATGTTTTGAAGCATATGCTGGAGCTTTCAAGTGCTGCTTTACAGCTCAGCTCATCCCCATTCCCAGGGGGAAGGGGAGATGGGTTTATCCTCAGTGTTCCATTAGCTGCTTGTCACTTGTGCCACGCTCTGGTTTTCCAGGCCTTATTCTGAATTCTGCTAATTCCTGCCGCTGGGAGGAGTTGGGATGAATGGCAGAGAAATCCCACCGAGTGCAGGGCTTGTGCCAACCCGCACCATCCCAGGAGGAAGCTGCTGGGATGAGGGAGTCGTTCCTCCCAGGACTGTCCTTCCCAAAAGGCTGTGAAAGCCCTTGGGAGCTTGGGAGAGAAACCTGAGCCTTGCCATGACCCTGGATCCTTATTTCATCCTGCCCTGCCCAGCACCGGCCACTCTCCTCTGTTCCCTGTGCCAGAGCAGCAGCAGGACCTGCCGGAGCAGCCCAAAGGTGAGCTGAGTTTGCCAGGGCTCTGCACGTTCCCCTCCTGTTCTTGGCAGAGGGATGTGCTATTGGAGACGCTCAGATCTCACCATCCTGTCGGGGATTTTGGGGTATTTACCTGCAGGCAGCCTTGGAGACAAGAAACCACCTGAATCCTGGTCCTGGGGAAAGAAGAAAGCCCATGGGGACTGGAATGAGCAAGGTACTGGGGGCAGTGGGATGCTGGCCAGCACGTCCTCTTCTCCTGCAGCCCAGGGATGCTCTTCCCAGGCCACCACAATTCCCTAAACACCACTAGTATTCTCATCTTCCCTTTCTCACTCCTCTTTGAAACTCCAAGCCATTAAGCGAGAGAATTAAGAAAACAGTGATTTATATCCAATGTTTGTATCCCAGGTGAGGAGCAAAGTGTCTGCAGGTGTCAGAAAAGTGACAGATGCTGTTAACAGTTCATCCCTCGGGAGGCAAAGCCATGGCATTCCCATCCTCAGGGCTGACAGGGGGGACCCTGCAGGCAAATTCTCCCCCTTGTCACCCCTGGGACATGTTTGTGCCCTGCAGCGATGGGGGAAGTGAGGTTTCACTGCTGCCTGTTCCTCCAGGGCTGGCAGAGGGGATCAATTGCTGTTGGTATCCTTAAATAACTTCTTGGTATGTGTGTTCTTCAGTTTAAAATTAGACTCTGGGACAACAACAAAGAGGTCAAACGAGGGCAAACTCCCTCTGCATGGCTCTGGTGTGGTTGAGACCTGGGTTTCACCCCCTGCAGATGCAGCCCAAGCTGCAAAGCGGCTTTTACAGCTCCCTCAAACCCTCTTGGGGGATCTGGGCTGTTGTTGCCATGGCCTGGGTTGGTGAAGACACTTCTGAAGGATCCAACTTTGGCTTGGTAGGACACAGGTTTCAGTGTCCCCCTTCCAGTGGAAACAGCTGGTGCTGTGCTGGGTCCAGGTGTTTGGACCCAGGGATGCGCTGGGATTCCACTGAACGGTAGTGATGGGCTGGATGGGATCCAGTGCTGCTGAAAACCCTCCCTAAAACCTCTCAAACCAGGGGTCTTCTGCCAGATGGGCACCTTCAAATCCAGCTGACAATCAGCTCTGTCTCTCTGTGCCCCTGGGAAGTGCTCTGGTGGGTTCTTACACTCCATAAACACCCCGAGCTGTCCCTTCTCCTTCATAATCCTGCAGCAGTGAGTTGGAGACCAAATCTGAGCCCAGACATCTCTTACTGCAATATCCTGGCCAATGTTATAAATAACCTGTGCCCATCCATCCTCGGGTGGCAGACACCACATTTGAAGCTCTACAGCACCACATCCAAGTCCTTTCCTTTTCTGTCCTGAGTTTTTCCTGAGCTCTGCACTCCTGGAGGGGTTTGGGCTGGTGTTTTGAGTGAGCTCAGCTTTTCCTGCTTGTCAGTTAAGGTGGTTCATGGATTAGGTGTTCGGTTTGTCGTGGCCTGGGGGAGTTTGGTGCCAAGTATCCTGGTCCTGCTGGAACCACACCTGCAGCTCGATGCTCCCACCACCTTGGATGCTCTTGGCGCTGTCTGAACTCTCTCTCTCTCTCCTTTTTGTCACCTCCCAGGTTGTCACAGGCCTCTACCTCGGGAATATCCGTGGTAAGTGCTCCACTCTGCTTCCCTGCTCCACCTCCACGGTGCTGTGGGATCCTTGGGCAGCTGGCAGGGCTGGGGGGATTCTGTCTCCTTGGGGGACCCCTGTGTCAGCTCCTCAGCATCTTCCAGAGATCCAAATCCCCCCCAGATCCCCATCCCAGTTGCAAGTGTCCCCGTGCAGCTCTAGCCCAGGACAGGGATGTCCATGGGGAACTGCATTCACCAGCCAGGCTGGAACACCGGGAAACCCTTGGCATGGCTGGAAACCTCGCTTGTGTTTGCTGAGACAATATTTACAAAGGGACAACACCTCGATTTCTCTTCTTATTGTAAAACTTGGGTCTCACCCCCAGCAAGGACACAAGAGCTTTTTCCAAGTTGTCAGTACAATTTCTGATTTTGGGGGTGGCTTTTGGAGGATTTTGCTTTGGGGAGGATTTGACTTTTGCTTTGAAGGAGGTGCCCAATCTCCTTCCCTGCTCCATGAGGGATGAGAGGCAGCGGGAAGGGCTGGAGTGGGGCCCAAGGGCCGGGGGTGATGGGTGTGGGTTGCTGGTGGGGGAGTGATCCAGCAGATGTCCCAGGAGGGCAGATGATTCCCATGTGGCTCCTGCTTCCAGACTCCGAGGACCATGAAAACCTGCTGAAGAACGGGGTGACCCACATCCTCTCCGTCCACAACAGAGCCAAGCCCGTGCTGGAGGTTTGTGCCCAGATGGGGGGAGGACCACTCTGGAGAAGCAGGAGCTGGGAAGGTGCAGATGGGACACACATGATCTTCTGGTGTGGGACAGGCAAAAGCCATCCTGGATTTTCACCGGTTTGCACCGTGCAGTGATGACTTGCACCCAAAGTGGGTCGGCGCTGCCTTTGGGGAGGGGGGGAAGGGGGGCGTTTGGGGGTCACGGGCATCACTCGGAGGTTTTGGGGGCGCGGGTGGGACCCGCAGCGCGGCCGGGCCGGACCCGGAGGGTGCCCGGTGCTGCCGGGGGGTCCCCACGAGAGGGCGGCGGTGCCCCGCGGACGGAGCCCCGGCGGGGGCGGGGGGGGACACAGCGGAGCTCGGGGCATCCCCCAGGCTCCAGGACCCGCCGTTCCCTGCTCGGTGTTCCCCCGCCTCCGTCTCCTGCTTCTCTGACCCTGTGGCCCCTCGGGCTGTCCGTGGGGAAACTGAGGCAGGACGGAGCTGCCTTGGGGTGATCCCGGAGATGCCGGACAGGTCTCCAGTGCAGGAATCCTGCCTGGACGGTCCGTGAGCTGCGAGAAGCCCCTCAGGGTGTGGCTCACAGAGATGTGCAAGGAGCGGGGGCCATGGCCATGGGGTGTGGGATAGCTGGTGTGGGGGCACAGCTGGATAACGGGGTGGGCATAGCTGTGGGGTGAGGGGGAAATCCTATAGATCATCATATCACAGCATCGCGGAATGGTTTGGGATGAAGGGACTTTAAAGCTATTCTCATCCCACATGAGATCATCCCCTGCCATGGGCAGGGGCACCTCCCAGCAGACCAGGCTGCTCCAAGCCCTGTCCAACCTGTCCTTGGGCACTTCCAGGGATGGAACAGCCACAGCTTCTCTGCCCAGCTTGTGCCAGGGCCTCATTACCCACCCATGGAAGAATTTCTTCCCAATATCCCATCTAACCCTGCCCTCTGGCAGTGGGAAGCCATTCCCCCTTGTCCTCTCTCTATTTCCAAAGTCCCTCTCCAGCTCTCCTGGAGCCCCTTTAGGCTCTGGATCCTTCCCTTCTCCAGGTGAACATTCCCAGCTCTCCCAGCCTGGCTCCAGACCAGAGGGGTCCAGCCCTTGGAGCATCTCCATGGCCTCCTCTGCACTTGCTGCAACAGCTCCACATCTTTCTTACCCTGGAAGTGCTTCATCTCCCAAACCCTGCGATTCTGCAGGAAGCAAAGAGGGGCTTCCAGCACCCCTCATCCTTTCGGGGCCACCATGGGGAGGGACCCCCAGCAAAAAAACCCAACCAGCTGGAGCCTTTTCCCTACTGAAGCATTGAGTAACGTGGAGGGGTGGAGAAGGAAGGAGGCTGCAGAGAAACGGCTGGTGGCCGGGGAAGGGGAGGCAGCTGGGGCTGCCGAGCTCGGGGCACGGCCAGACGGCGAGCAAACCACACGGAGCGCTTACAACACGGAGCAAAAGCCGCGGGGCTGCAGAAAGGGGAAGCGGAAAGGCATGGTGGGTTGAGCAACGTGTCAATCACGGCCCCGGGTCGGGAACCGCAAAACCCCAGCACCGTTCCCATGCGTGGAGCAGCATCCCCGAGGCGGGATGGGGACATCCAGCCCCGCGGCGGAGGGGAAGCCGCTGGGAGCCCGGCAGTTAAGCCGGGATTGGTGTGTGGGTTGGGGTTTGGGGAGGATTGGGGTTGGTTTGGTTGCTCCACCGCTTTTGGCGCGGTGGCTTTGCTGGTGTGGTGACTCCCGTCGCTGCGGAGAGGTCGGGCTGGCACCAGCCGTGGGTGGCATGGAGGTGTGATGCACGGGAAAGGCTGCCCGCACTCGTGCTTGCAACGTGGGTCTTCCCAGCGCAGGATTTTTCTCGTGCTCATCACACCCTGCCCAGTCCCTCCTTACATAATCCACTTTTCCCAGCCTCCTGACTGGCCCTGGGCTGGGAGGTGGTTCATGGGGTTGGGCTGTATCAGCTCCAGGGAGAACTCTTTGGCAGTGCCCTGATGGAAGTGGGGCAATCCCCGCTGCTCCGGCTGCAGGATTTCCACCCGTTTTGCTAGGAAAGTATAAAAAAACACCCCCAACCCTTCTGATGAAGTGGATCTAATTTTAGCTCAGGGCAGGGAGGATCGAGGAAGCGATGTTTTGAGGACAGGAAAGTAATCTGACCTAGGCCAGCATGAGGCAGATGATTTATGATGTATTAAAAGGACGGGGAGGAAATAACCCATTGATGAGAGAGGCTTCGTCAGTGCATGTTCACACACATCTTCCTGATGGGGCTTGGGGCCCCTGGAAAGGGCTGGCTCAGTTTTGGGGGGCTCCTGAGCATTGTAGTGGCCCCTCACAACCTGTCCTGTCCTCTGGGATGAAATTATGGGGAATATCCTGATGTGGGATGGATGCACCCACACATTGGAGCAGAGCAAATGCCATCAAAAGTGGTTTGGTTTCCAGCTTTCCCTTCCCCTAAGGATCAATTGAGGAGATGGCAGAGAGAGAAATGGGGGGGGGTGGGTTTCTTGGAGGTATTTTATTCCTGTGACCTTCTTTGTGTTGCAGGACATGACCTATCTGTGCATCTCGGCCTCGGATTCATCCAGTCAAAACCTGTGAGTTGTTTCCCATCCTTTTCCCTCCCAGTTTCATGTGTTGGTAGTTGTTGGTCGATAGAAGTTCCAATGCTGCAGGAGGAAGGTTTAGTCCATTCGTGCTGTGAAATTTCATATAATTCCTGAGCTTCTCATAAGCTGGGGTTCACTCCTGCGGGGGTAAATAACATTCTAGGGTTTAAAATCCCTTTTCTTATGTGTTTGCAGTAAATTTAATTTTTCATCAAATTTCAGGTTTATTCCAGGGTTGAACATTGAAGTGTTGGAAAGACAATGATTTGTGCTGGTCTTCCAGACACTTCCTTTAGAATGAAAAATAAAGTATTTAATAAAATTAACATTTCCCCCCTCCACACCATATAAAGCACAGATCATTGTAACTCTTGTAATGATATTTTTGAGATGAAGCTGGTGAGAGGTGCTGGGATTGTGTGGGATGCTGGTACCAGGAGGGGAGAGGCACCGTCCTGCTGCTGCTTTGGGTGATGGGCACTCATAAATCGTCCCTTTCAACCAGCAAATGGGCAACTCCAGGGGATTTTTCTCTCCAGTCAAACCCTAAAAACCACCCAAACTTGACACGCAGTGACCAGGCTGAGCCCTGTTTGTGGAGGTGCTGGTTTTTCCAGCATCCTTGGGAGCAGCTGTGCCTGGGGGCGGGATTCTGCTTGCTCATGCTCCCGCTGAGCAGAAAGAGAAGCTTTACAAGAAAACCCTGTCTCAGCAAGAACTGGGTTTTTTGGTTGCTATTTTTTTCTCTTCGCTCATTCCTTTGCGTTTCTGGCATATCTACAAGAGGGAAAAAAAAAAAAGAAGATAAGGCTGGCTGCCGGAAGGAAGACTAATTCAAGGAACTATTTTCTGTTTGTCAGTTTATGCCTTGGATTTCACAATCCTGCTGAACTTTGTGTCCTGCAGAGGAGATGCTTGTGAGTCGGGAGCTCAGGATCCCACACTTTGAGGCTGGAAAAGCACAAGGAGGGCTTTCCTCTGCCTGGGCAAAACCACTCCATAGATCTGGAGAGCTCAGAGCTGTGTGCACTGTCTGCTTGTGAAGATCAGTAGGACAAGATGAAATGACTTAGGACAAACTTTAGGCATGGAAAGGTCCCTCCAAAGGGTGATGCTCCCTGTGCTGCGGTGGTGAAGGATGAAAACCACGAGGAGCAATGGACTGACATCTTCCAGGGCTGAAAGGTCCAATATTTTCAGTATGACCACAGTGTCAGAGACCCCCTCATTTCTGCTCCTTTTTCTGGGCACCAGAACCTCCTGCTATTCTGGAATAAATTCATCCTTGAGTGGTTTCTTAGAAGGTGCTGAGCCCAGTTCCTCCAGGGCAGGGCAAAGAACATCTCCTTCCATGGGTTAGCAGGGATGGAGGAGATTTTGGAGGGTTCTGCCTTGTCCCCACAGGGAAACCAGCTCCTCTAATGACAGGCACAGTGAGAATAACTGCAGTAGCTCATGCCTTGGCTTCTGAGAAATCAGGAAGGCTGTGTGGGCACACACCCACCCCATCACGTGGAGGCAGAGGAAGTCCAGCGCTGGAGCAGAGGTGCTGCTGCCAAAGAGACCTTCTCCTCCTGAAAAACCCCGGGCTGTGTGGTCAGGGATTCCACCAGCAGCGCAAGTGACTCAGAATTAGGTTTTCTGCCTCGAAACTGCCCCAATGTGGCCATGAGGGTGAGCAGGAATAGGCAGGGTTCATTGGAAACACATGCCCAGGAGATGAATTCCTGGCTCAGCAGCTTCCAGCATCCCATCCAGCAGTGAACAGGAGGGATGTGTCTCACCAGAGCCTGTGTAACCCTCCTGGGAACACTCACCTCTATCACATGGAGTTATCCTGGTTTCCAGGTCTCCATCAAGAGATACTCTGGTCTGCCCTGTTTTGCTGCATAACACACTGGTTTGGGTGGATGTGCTCCCTCTGCCTCATCAGCAGTTCCTGGTTATGCTTTTGGGAATGCAGGCAGCAATCCATGGACGTGCCTGTGCTATTGCTGGCAGCTCCACCTCTCCTTGTCCTCCCATGGGTGGGAAAGGCACCTCCAGGCAAAATACCTCCAGAGCCTCATTCGCTGCTGGCATTTCCCCAACTTTCCTTTGCAGGGAAGCAGGTGTTTTTGGCACTGTTTGGGAATTAGGACTGAGCTGATGGCTCGGGATAAGTGCTGGAGTGGGAGACTGCATGTCCCTTACACACAAGACGACACCTTTCCCTGGAGGATGTCCCCCTGGGGTCCCTCCCTCAGATGGTTTGGCTGATGCCACCACCATCCTTCCTTGTTTCCTCATGAAGGAGGAAAAACCCTGGGAATTCTCACAGGTCATTTCCTTCCCGGCAAAGACCATCCCCTCTGCCTTCACCTGGAAGAGGAAGGATCTCTGCTCCCACCCCACGGTGGTGACCCCAGGGTGGTGGGAAATCCTTGGGAGTGACACAACTGCAGCTTCCAGGATGTCGTGTTGCCTTGCAGGGATTGGACATCCTCTCCCGCCCTCCCTCACCTCCTGTCTCTCTCCTTGCAGGCTGCAGCATTTTAAGGAGAGCATCAAGTTCATCCACGAATGCCGGCTGGGAGGGGGAGGCTGCCTCGTCCATTGGTGAGAGATGCTGCAACCTCCTCACATCCCATCGGCCCTTCGGGAGGTGGGGATGGGCTCCCAGAACGTGTCCTTGATATCAAACATCCCTTGTGGTGGGGAGGATGGAGACGAGAAGGCACAGAACGGCGGGGAGGTGACAGGTGACAAGGGACGGTCTGCCTGGATCCACAGGGATGGGGTGGGCCCTGCGCTGCCAACCTGGGCATCCAAAGGGGTGGGCCAGGGGGATGCCACCTGCTTGGAGAGAGGAGAGAGCTCCTAACCCCTTCCCAGCCCGTGCCCAGGGGACCCTGCCAGCCCCCCAGCAGGACGGGGTGCCCAAGGGAAGCTGCATCCCGTGGGTGTGGAGCCCCCCCAGTCTCCACGGTGGGACTAACGCTGCTCCCTCACGCTGTGCCAGCCTGGCCGGGGTGTCCCGCAGCACCACCGTCCTGGTGGCTTATCTGATGACAGTGACAGAGCTCGGCTGGGAGAGCTGCCTGGCTGCCACCAAGGCTGTGAGACCCTACGTCAGCCCTAACTCCGGCTTCCAGCAGCAGCTGCAGGAATACGAGAGGACCTTGCTGCAGGAGGTACGTCCCGCCCCGAGGTCACCCTAGTCACTGTGTTGGAGGAATTTGTGGGCAGGCTTGTCTCTTTTGCATAGAGCTGTCTGCCTGGCCAGCTGTTTGCCCCAGCTGACTTTTGGGGGTGTTATTTAGTATCTGGGGATTTGGGGGTTTGCATGCAAAAAAGAATTTTTTTTTTTAAAAAGAAGTGCTTAGATATTACGTGAGTGCACTTAAAAAGGTATTTAAAACCCTAAAACCGCAGTTATTTTCTCGAGAGTTCGGTTAAGACACAGCAGGAGGGATGGGAGAGCAGCTTGTCCCATGGGAACCTCAGGAAGGAGCTGGGTTGACTCCCGGGAATTCAGTGCAGCGGGAGCTGGAGGCAGAAAGGGGCAGAGGAGTGGGAAGGCATTCTCGAGCAGTTTTGGGATGGCTGGGCAGGCTTGGGTCTGTCAGGGCTTCCTCTGACACCAAATCCTCTGCTTTTAGGGGCAGGGACAGGCAGGAGCAAGTGTGGGTGGAGAAATCTCCTCTTTCCTTCCCAAATGACGCAGAGCAGTGGATTTGAGGGGAGCAGAAGCTCCGGCTGGATGGGTTCCCGTCCCCGTGCAAGCGAGGGATGATGTGGCTGAGCCAAGCTGGATGCCGGCAGCTGGGAGTGACAGCGGCACGTTTAACTGGGAGAGCAGTTAGTTGGAGAGATCACAGCTGTACTGTGACCTGGGAAGCCTTTGAAAGCAAAGGGAAAGGCCTTTGAGAGCAAAGAGAAAGGCCTCTAAAAGCACAGCTCCCATCTGGCCTCCAGCCTCCTCCCACGCTGGAGCCTGCTCCTTCACCCAGCCCTGGGGTCTGCAGCCAAGGACTGGTGTCCCCAAACTGCACATGGGCCACAGATGGAGCTCTGCAAGGAACGAGTAACCCCACGATGTGTACAAGGCATCTCAGCCCATGTCAACCCCAAACTTGGTCCCATCCCTGGGGGCAAAGCCCCCCACCCACTGTGGTCACCAGCTTTGTGCAGTGACTCCGTGGCACGTGGCAGTGGGGACCTGGTGGTCCCTCCGGCCATGCAGAGCCCTTCCAGGGGATTTCTCTCCTCCCAGGAGGGAGGCAGGGCCAGCATGTGACACTGGCCCGAAGGTCAGCCCCTGCCCCGGCACCAAGTTCCCTTCCCCGGGTGCCGGGGGGAGCGGGAGGGCTCTGTCACATGAGGGATGTGGCTCTGCCCCGTTATCACCAGCTTGCAAAAAATGCCCCTGGAGGAGGGTGGAAAATGCTCCAGGGGATTACAAAACACCCGCGGTGCTGGAGATTCCCTGCGGGGCTTCCCCTGGCCAGGACAGCTCTCCCCAGCCCCTTCCCGTGTTCTGGCCACATCCCAGCACAGAACTTGTTCTGCCCTTTCTCCACCCGAGATATTCCTCCTGCTCCCCCAAATCCAGCCTGGGCTCAACTAGACTTTTCTCTCTTTCCTTAGAGGCTGCTTTCTCATCATCTCAATTTTTTTGCCAGTGGCTTTGCAAGCATTTCCTTGAAACACCTAAGGCAGAGCCAAGGGTGGAGGCGCTTGGATGTGTTTTCCTGAGCTGTGGGATTTAGGAAGAACTGCCTTTTCCTTGAAAACCTTTGTATTCCCCTCAGTGGCAGCATCGGGGAGGGAATGACCTCCGTGGGTGGATTGCTGCCAGCACAGCCCCAGGGGCCAAGGCTGGGTGTCAGAGCAGGGAGGGCTCTGCCATTACTCACCCACAGCTACATTTGGAGGAGGGGAAAAGCTGGATGGATGCTCCAGGCTGTCCCACAACCCCCTGCTGCCAGTTCACCCCTTTGCCAGAGGGTGGGATTTGCAGGCAGGTCAGCTGAGGTGGGTGGCTGGGGGTCCCACAGGGTGGTGGGTGCCATAGACATTCACCTGGGGGTCCTGTCTTGCTCTTCATGCCAAGCAGCAGTTGTCTCGCACACCTTGCCTGTGGAAGGTCACACCCTGTTCCCACTGCTGGCTTTGGAACGTTTTTCCAGTATCTGTAGGATGCAGGACCAAGGGGGTCATGACCTGAGGTTTTAATTTCCCCGTTAGGCCCAGCAATCATCCCAGCAAACACCAGTTTGGAAGCACAGTGCACGGGAGCTGCTCAGGGGGAAAAGCCTCGTTCCTTGTTGGTTAAAACCTGTGAGGAACAGCTGAGTCCTCCTGGGGACCTCCTGGTGCTGCGAGTGAGCCTTTCGTGGTGCCTCGGTTTCCTTGATTGCAGGGACCTACCCCTGAGAGGTAGGAGTGGGGAAGATGCTCCCTGGGACTGCCCAGCCAGCTCCTCACTGCAGGAAGGATGCCCAGAGCGTGCAGCTGTGGTTTAGAACTGGCAAATGGTGCTTATCTGGACTAGATGGATAAAGAAGGAAGGAAGGGACCAAGGACACCAGCAGGACAATGGGTAAGGTTGGAAAAGGAAGTCAGTGAGCGCAGAGAAGACAGTGTGGATGTGAGACAGGGCACAAGATGGCATTCCCATGATGGACCCGTGGTGCTGGCACACCATGGCCAGGCTGCCTTTCCCCCCGGTGCCATCCCGCATGGGTCAGGTGCTCCAGTCCCTGGGAAAGAGGAGTAGCAGGGCAGTGGGTTAGTGGTCAGTGCTGGAGGAAATGGGCTGTAACCACTTCTTGCTCTGGCTTTAAAAGGAAGTGTCTGGAAGCAGCAGCAGCAGCAGGCTGCTTCCCTGGCCTCCCTCCTCGCTGGATGGTGGGAGTCAGCTCCCACTCTGGGTGCCAAACCTCGGTGGCCAGGCTGGTCTTCCTGTGGAGCTTCATCCCTCTGGATGGCTTACATGGGAGCAATGTTCCCCCCATGAGTAGCTGAAATGGATTCTTTCCCCAAATCCCGGCCCATATCCTTTGGGACTCACTTCCCAGGGGTTCTCTAGCAAGCAATATAGGTCTGGCTCTCGAGGTCTTCCTGCTTGCAGGTGGCAAGTGTGTAGCAGCCGTGGTGAGTCGTGCTGTCTGAGGGAGTGGATTTGGGAAACCCAGACATTCCCAGTGGAAATCCCCTCTACCAGAGCTGACTTTCCCTGGCTGCAGGAGAGGGGGATACCACCAAGGTCACCCTCAGAGTTTCTCCCTTTGTAACTCATCCAGCCCTGGCAGGACAGGGCTGAGCTGGCAATCCTGCTGTCCTACATCCCAAACCTTTGCTGGGAATTCAGGGGCTCCTGCCCATGGAGTGCTGCCAGGGGCAGCTACCCCAGGAGGCTGGATCCACAGCAAGGGCACCTTGCCCTGGGGATGCCAAGGCTGGGCAGCTCCTGGGGGCTGCTACCCTGTCCCTCTGGTTTCCCCAGTCCCTGTGCTACCCCATGGCAGGGCTCTGATGCTCCAATGCTCAGTTCCGCTCTGCCCCCTTTGCACCTGCAGGTGCCTCCATTGTTTTCTGAAGGTGTTTGGTGTTGCTGGATGTGCTCCTACCGCTCATCCCAGCAAGTATTTGCTGGAGCAGCTGGTTCCCAGCTACTCAGGGAGATGGCAAAGCCCTGCCTGTTCCCTGTGAGCCCTGAGCACGGTGGGTCCCACCAGAGCTGTCCCTTCCTGCCCCTAATTTTTGGTGCTGCCGTCTGGGACTGTCTGGCTGTTTCCCATGCAGCAGTAATGGGAAGCATTTCTGTGGACCATCTCTTGCTTCCCAACTGGCCCCTGGCCGCCAGGATTCTCCTGCCACCGGAGCAGAGTGGCTGCAGTGATGAGGGGGAACGAGAGGTGCCCCTCATGCTCCCGCTGCTGAGGAAGATGCTCTGACAACAAACCTGCCCCACCTTGCAAGGGCCAACTTGGCCGTGCTCCCTGTGGCAGCGAGTCCAGCCTGTCCCTGCAGGGAGCTTTCCTTACAGGAATTCAGGCACATGAGGAACAGCAGCAGCTTCTTGGCAGCGAGAAGTAAATAAAGCTGCTGCAGTAAATAAAGCTGCTGTCCCGCCTGCAGCCGATGTGGGAAGCTGAGGATGCTGCCAGCTCTCCAGGCCCGTCTGTGGGATGTGGGGAGCGCCTGGATGTGGGGAGCTGCTGCATTTGTGGTCCAATGCATGTGAGCTCCTGTGGAATTGGGACTTTGCTGAGTGCTGGGTGTGAGGGGCTGTGCTTGCAGGGGGCATTGTTAGGCTCTCACTGCTTTCCACCAGAGCTGCTGCAGCCCTGCTCCTTGGCTGGGGATGTCTCAGCCTCTGGTGACCCTGACAGCCTGTTTTGGCTTTTTCCTGACAGTATCGTGCCTGGATCCGCCGTGACTATGGCAGCAACCCATTCCAGGACCAGGAGGAGCTGCAGCGCTTGCTGGGCCAGCAGCAGCAGGGGCAGAAGGAGCAGCAGCTGGGGAGCAGGGATTGCTCCTGGCTCCGCTCTCCTGCTCCCACCTACCCACCTCCCTGCCATGCAGGTGGCACCGGTGGCAGCAGATGGATGAACAGATAAGCAGCCGGCTGCTCACAGGCAGGTGGTGGCCCTGGGGCTTGGAAAACTCACCTCCCTTTGCCAAGCAGCTCCAGGGCTTCGTGTCTAGGGCAGAAAGCTGCCAGCACCAGCCGTGGGCTCCAGGGTTGGTGCAGGGGGACGGGACTTACAGGCCCCCCCTCTTGGCTGCCAGCTCTGTGTGTACCCCTGGGCAAGCCAGTAAATTGGTGACAGTGTCTTGCTCTGTCCCATTCCCTCATTCCCAACGGATTGTGAGCACTTTTCCATCCTCAAAGCAGCAGCCAGTCCTATTCCTCTCTCTGGCACCATGGTACTCTCTCCTCTGACAGGGCACTGGATGCCAAGGCCAGGTTTGAAAAGCCAAGGTGGGGTGAGATGGAGAGAAGAGACTTTGTGCTCTGCTTTGCAGGGGCACTGGGGCTGCTGCTGCCCAAGGAGGGAGGGATGAGTCCTGGGATGTGGAGTTGCTGCTGAGCCCATCTGGCACCAGGTGGGATGAAGAGAGAAGCTGGAGGCTCCTGAGGCTGCAGAAGCCTCTTGGACTTTCCTGGTCCAACCTGTCCTTGGAAAATGTGCATTTGGCATTTTTCTTAAGCCACCCCCAGGGACAGGGGAAATCCAGCAGTGCTGGAGGCTGCCTGTCCCACTGCCTCCATCCCTGGAGCCAGGGAGGTTTTGGGTTTTCCCTGAGCCTGATCTGAATGTCCCTGTTTGCAAAAGAAACAAATTGCTTGGTTGGACTCAGCCAACCCATGGACCAGTTTAATGCT
This sequence comes from Pitta sordida, assembly GCA_013390025.1. Classification (NCBI taxonomy): domain Eukaryota; kingdom Metazoa; phylum Chordata; class Aves; order Passeriformes; family Pittidae; genus Pitta; species Pitta sordida. Next base: position 880,623 of record WEKX01002657.1, on the reverse strand, counting down.
GTCCCTCTCCTACAGCATTTTGAATATCAAAAGACCACGATCATGTCCCATTTTTCATCCCAAACTCATTCTGTGCTTTTCCAGAGCTTTCTTTGGTAGAACTCCCCTCATCTACCCTACAAAGGTGTGTCCCATCCCATCAATTCATCCCTTCTACATGGAAGCCTTCAACCCTTCCACGCCACTTTGGCCTTTTACTATAAATACCTTGTTTGGCTTCTCAGAAGTATCTGTTCTGAAATTCCTTCTGAGAAAAAGCGGCATTAAAAATATTTCTAGGAATTCCCTTAATGAAAATTTCTAAGTACTCGAAGTGTGACAGCACCAGGGGTGGCTCACCCAGCTCCTAATAAAGAGAAAAGTGATTAAAAGCATGAGGGTTGCTGGATTTGATTTACAGCACTCCTGGGGGGGGGAACAGAGAGATGAACTGACATGACTGCTCCACTCCTGTGCCATGTTTCCCATTTTCTTCATGAGAATTACCAGAAAAATTACAAGTTTTAGAGACTCAGCGTTGAGACATTATATACAGAATTCCAGGAAAAATAAATTGGAATTTTGCTATCTTTTTCAGTGGAGAAAAGGGCTGTTATTCCACATGGAAGTAATGCCGTGGTTTGTGCTGGCGTGGGAAAGCAATTAATGAGATCAAGGCTCATAAACGCTGTTGATGGAGTGACTGAGGGCTGAGCAGACTGGATCGATATTGGATTTAAAGCCTCTGTTATCATTTCAGGAAGCAGAAAAATGGAACTTGCACGCAGGAAGAAAAAAGAGAAGAAAGTGGGTTTCTGGTGTTAATAGGAAGTCGTTGGAGATGGGTGATAACAGAGATTAGGTTTGCAGTAGGTGTGACAACCTCTGCCCTGTCAATGTGCCAGCCTGGATGGCCGTGGCCTTCCTGCCCCACAGCCAGACATCCCAGGACTCAAACATTCCCCAAGGAACTGCAGCACCAAAGGAAAACCTGGAAACCCCTCCCTGATTTAGGGAATCACAGGGATTGCTCCCTGTAAGCTGCAGGATCCCCCATGCCTGGCCCCAACAGCATCTCCTGAACCCAATTTCCCCAAATCTGACACAAATATATATATATATATTATTTTTTTTCCCATCAGTGGGGATTGTGGTGGCTTTGAGATTTCGAGGAGCTGGAATATCAGCCCCAGAGCTGGTGAAACTGAGCTGGTTTCCACTCCTTCCTGCTTTGCAAAGAGCACTGCACACTTCACTGCTCAGCTCTCCCGAAAACCTGGGGCCTCCAAGCGTGGGGAAAAGCACTCTGCTGAGGGGGGATGAACTTCCCGCGGTGTTGTTCACACACACACAAGGACAAGAAATTCCCAGCCCTGCCCAGGAATCCACATCTCCCCTTGCTGTGGGCAGGGCTGTGGAGGATCTCTACCTTCCAGGCTAATCTAAATCCCTGAAAATCCATTTTAAGGGTTTACCTATTATCCTCCACTTTCTGGGACCCCCCTCACCCCGGGGAATTTAGATTTTGCCTTTCTAAGGTGTCTATGAAGTGGCAGAGCCAAAATGAAGCTGGAAGTGATGGAGTCACCCACCTCCAACAAAATTAGTTTCCAGTTCTTTGGTCTTTAGACAGTTTAGATTATGTGAAGGCACTTTAAAATATCCAGAATTTGCCAGAACTTTTACAAAATAAACAGTTTTCTACAGAGATGTCTCCATCTGGCGTGGGGAGACAGGATCATGGAGGACTTGTTTTTGGTGAAAAAGGAGAATTAATCCTCCCAACTGTATCTGATTGCAAAAGATGCTTTTGGCTTTCCCCAAATCTCATGGGGAGAATCCAATGAGGATCAGTTGGGTATTTAAAAACAAGGACTATTACAGCCATTTCTTTATTAGAAATGACAGGAAAGGTTACGCACCTTAAATCTTTATTTTTATTAAACCATCTGTGCCACTCCATACATTTCCCATTTCTCTGTATTACCCACATGGGAGTAATTATGGTTTTCTTCCAAGAAATCTGTGTGTAATCTGGTAATCCCAAAAAAACCCCCCTCTGAAGTCAGGCTGCAAATGGTCCCTGACACCCTGTTGTGTCCCTGGCTGGGTATGGGCAGGGTTGGGAACAGTGGGAATGGCTGGGCTGGTGAGGGAGGGAGTGATCTGGGATAAGGGGTTGATCCAGGAGGGAACTGGGACTGAACTGGGATTGGGGAGATTGATCTGTGATGGGGACTGCACCAGTCTGGAATGGAGGAGATGGGTCTGGGATTGGGGAGGGACCAATCTCGGATTGGGGAGACTTGCCTGGGACTGGGGAGACTGGTCTGGAACTGGAGAGGGACAGACTGGGGCCTGGGAATGAATTTATCTAGGAATGAGAGGACTGGACTGGGACTGGAGCTGGACTGCTCCGGGACTGAGCAGACAGACTGGAAACTGGGCAATGACCAGTCTGTGACTGGGGAGACTGGTCAAGGACTAGGGATGGAATGATCTGGTGCTGGAGTGGGACTGAGCTGGAACTGGGGGTGGACCATCCAGGATGGGAGAGATTGGTCTGGGACTCGGGAAACTGATCTGGGACTGGGGAGACTGGTCTGGAATTGCGAGAGGCTGATCTGGGGCTGTGTCTGAGGCTGGGGATGGATTGATCTGGGACTGGGGGTATTGGTTTGAATCTGAGGACGGACTGATGTGGGGCTGGTGACGGGCCAGTCTGGGACTGGGGATACTGGTCTGGGACTGGGGAAACTAGTTAGGAAAAAATTCTTCCTGGAGTGATTGGCCATTGGCATGGGCTGCCCAGGGAGGTGGTGCAGTCACCGTCCCTGGAAGTGTCTAAAAAGAGACTGGATGTGGCACTCAGTGCCATGGTTTAGTTGGTGAGATGGTGTTGGGTGATAGGCTGGACTTGATGATCCCAAAGGTCTTTTCCGACCGAGTTAATCCTGTGGAAGCGGGGACGGATTGATCTGGGACTGCGGAGACTGGTTTGGAACCGGGGACAGAGTGAACTGGGACAGGGCAGGCTGGTGCGGGACTGGGGACGGACCGGCCTTGCTGAGGCTGAGCTCAGCCCGGGCCTGCGGGCGGAGGTGACACGGGTCAGTCCCGGGCTGAGGGAGGAGGTGACACGGGTCAGTCCCGGGGCTGCGGGAGGAGGTGACACGGGTCAGTCCCGGGGCTGCGGGCGCAGCTGACACGGGTCAGTCCCGGGGCTGCGGGCACAGGTGACACGGGTCAGTCCCGGGCTGCGGGAGGAGGTGACACGGGTCAGTCCCGGGCTGCGGGAGGAGGTGACACGGGTCAGTCCCGGGCTGCGGGCGCAGGTGACACGGGTCAGTCCCGGGCTGCGGGCGCAGGTGACACGGGTCAGTCCCGG
>WEKX01002657.1:812816-877172 GCA_013390025.1 Pitta sordida | reverse complement strand
CCTCCCCATTGGCTGAGGCAGCAGCGGGGGCTGGACGCCTATTGGCTGAGTCGTGCGGGGGCGGGGGCGCGCGGGCCTCGGGCTCTATATAAGGGTGGGTTGGCGCGGGCGCGGCGCTGGGAGCGCGGGGAGCGGGAGCGGCGTTGGCAGCAGGTACCGACCCCAACCCACCGCCCGGGAGCCACACCGGGGTCACGGCACGAACCCACCTGTGGGACCGAGCCCGCGCTGTGCCGGGGCAGAGCCCGCAGTGGGAGAGGTCGGAGCCGCGGGGCTGGCGGCCGGTCCGTCCCGGCGGGGATGCGGTGGAGAGGGATCCCCCCCCGTGTCCTGCGTTAACCTGCCGGAGGGTTTGTTGGGCCTTTGGGGACGGGGGAGGTGGAGCTCTGGCCTCTGGCAGCGGTGGGAAGAGGCGGCTTTAGGGAAGGGAGTTCCATTTCGGCGAGATTTCTGAGGTTCTTCGTTTTGGCACGGCTCGGGTTTGGGGCGGTGGGTACCCCCATCCCTCCAGGGATGAGCTCTGGCCTTTCCTTGGGACGTCCAGCTGTGGCCTCGGTGGGGGTTGTGGCTGGTGGTGATGCTGTGGATGGCCGGGGACATCTCTGCGTCCTGCCGGGCAGCAGCGGGACAGTGGAGAAGGGGCAGAAGTTGGTGGCACCGGGCTGATGGGGAGCCTGTGGCAAAGTAGGGACCACCGGGGTCTCCTGGTGGCATCCTTGGTTTCTCCTCAAAACTCTTCCATTGGTCAGTAAATGAAAAACAAATGAGGGAGAGGCAATCCTGTTAAATTTGGAGGAGGGCTGTGAGCCCCGAAGGCCTGGAGAGCTGGTCCTGGTGCTGTTGGTCACTTCTGCCAGGCCACCAGGTCCCGTGGGTCTTGCCATGGAGGGGACAGGGGATGGTGGGAGGGTGAGACTGGAAATTCGCTTCCAGTTGGGCAGGAGGAGTTTTCTCGTGGGTCCTCCATGAAGTAACCTGGTGGTTTTGGCTAGAAATTACCTGAGGTCCCCAGCAAGGGTATTTTGGCTTCACCCTGCTCCCTCCTGGCATTGGAGGGGGTTGGCTGTGTGTTCCCCAGCCCTGTGATAACGTGGGGTGCTATCTGGAACCGGCACCTGCTCCCCAAATATGCAGTGCCTGGTGAGAGGGGGCTGCTTCTCCTCTGGGGCACCTCCTTGTGCCAAGACCAGGATCAGCTCTAGCACCTGTCACTGATGGGTTTGTGCCCTGAAATGGCCTGTCTGGTGTCGCTTGCACAGCTGGGTGCTTTAATCCCCATCCCTCTGTTTCCTATGGGACTTGTCCCCCAACAGAGCAGGACTAAGCAGAGCACCAAGTCAACTTCTTCGATAGAGCTGGAGGGTGAATTTATAGTTATTCAGAGGAAAACTGCCTTGATTTTTGTTTTTTTCCCTTTCATTCTGAAAGGAGAATGGTGTGGGTTGGAAAGGACCCCAAAGATCAACTCATTCCAACCCCCCTCCATGAGCATTGGCACGGGGGACTCTGTGGAGATGCCAGAAGCTTCTTGTCCCTGGCAGGGAATGGCACGGGGCAAACCACAGCTGGGGCACTGGGGTAGGGCTGTTTGAATAATCCTGGGAGAGCTGACGAGGCTTGGCCCTCTCCTTCCACCCAGGATGTGTGACCGCAACGGCGGCCGGCGGTTGCGGCAGTGGCTGATCGAGCAGATCGACAGCGAGATGTACCCCGGCCTCATCTGGGAGAACGACGACAAAACCATGTTCCGCATCCCCTGGAAGCACGCTGGCAAGCAGGACTACAACCAGGAGGTGGATGCTTCTATTTTCAAGGTAGGGAGGGATGTTTGATGGGGGGTGGTCTGTGTGGTGCTGTTTGTCGCACTTTGGCAACGTTGGGTCTGAGTTTTGCGGCTCAACCTTTGCAGGTGATGCTTCACCCTGCAGTTGGTCTCCCAGGTTCTGTTGAGGGGGGTTATATCCCTTTTTGTCGAGTGTTGGTACCAGTTTTAGGTTTGTTTTCAGAGTGGTTGAGTCTGGGTCTGACACAAGAAGGAGCTCAATGTGCTCCCTTTGACCTGCTCTATACCAGCTTTCCTTGATAAAAGGTTGGATGTAGCAAAAAACAAAACCAAAACAAAACTAAAAGGATTTTGCAGGAGGGAAAGAAGGAATTCACTGAAGTGGGGGTTGGGGAGTTTTCCATTTTTTTTTTGAGACGAATGGGAAAATTCCATCCTGAATCAGAAAGGTCAGGTCTTCCCTAGGAATTCCCTTCCCTCTGCCTCCACTGTCAAATATCTGTAGTGGTGAGGGAGTTTATTTTCAGGGCAGTTACAACTGTTTAGCAGCTGGTTTGGGAGCACTGAGTTAGGAGGATGGCATTGAGTGAATCATCTGAAAATACAGAAGTTTCTATTAAAAATATCTATTATTTTGCAATCTCCCTTCAGGGGTAAAATACATTCTACTCCCAAAAGCACAAATTATATTTGGGTCTTAAAGAGAAACCAGCTTTCCTTTAATAGTCAGGTGTTGGAAAATTACTTTTACTTTGTGGTTTTTTTTTAATTGAGTTGTTACTGGGGCATTAGGAACAACCATTGTAGCAATGATTCATCACAGTCCCAGGAGCCCCTGACCTGTTGGGGCAGAGTTGAAGCCACACATTATGATCTTGACCTCTGCTTTTTTTTTTAAACCTGGGTTTTAAAAAGGCCTTTTTGCATCCCTGGGGCAGGTAACGCTGCTCTGCACCCAAAGCCCCATCCCCAGGTGTGGTGGCTGTGCAGTCTAGGAGTGAAACAGCGAATCCCCAGGGGATGGTTGAGAGGCTACAAGGGGCAGAGCGAGATGCAAAATGCTCTCTGCAGCCCCAGTTCCTTCCTCCCTGGGGCTGGAGGGGTTTGTGGAGCTTGTGTGGAGGATTATTTTCTTAATTTTTCTTGGTTTTTGCTTCAGGCCTGGGCTGTTTTCAAAGGCAAGTTCAAGGAAGGTGACAAAGCTGAGCCGGCCACGTGGAAGACGCGGCTGCGCTGCGCTCTGAACAAGAGCCCCGACTTTGAGGAGGTGACAGACAGGTCCCAGCTGGACATCTCGGAGCCCTACAAGGTCTACAGGATTGTGCCAGAGGAGGAGCAGAAATGTGAGTGCCCCAGTGAGGCGCTGGCCCCTGTTGTGGGTCTGTCTGTGACCGCAGACTCGTGCTGTGCTGACCCGTGTCTGAGCAGAGCTTCCTGGCCAGACCCTGCGCTCGTGCTCTGACTTGTCCTGCTTTGCAGATGTCACTGCAGGAGGGGAGGACAAGGGATTGGCTTTTTTTCTAACCCCCTCTTAGGAAATAAGGGACAGCTGCAGCATTCTGGAAGCTTCCATCCCCTAAGGGTGTTGTAGGGGCAAATCCCACATCCTTCCCTGCTTGGAGCACAAACACCCTTTGTCCTCTCAATGCCCTGCGTGGACTGTGGGGAGCTGCAATAAATCCCTTGCAGCAGTAATTTTGCAAAGAGCAATTGCTGCTGTGGTGTGGCCCAGGTCGCTCTAAGTATATCTCTGTTTGTGGTTAGGGGTGTGTGTGTCCCTTTTTCCTTTTTTTATTTGAGTTTAAAACCTGCAAAAAGTAATTATTTGGCTGTCAGGAAATCTGCCTTTAGCATCTCTATCTCCTCCAGCCTGTTCACACAGGGGCTGTGCTGCCTCTATGCAAATGGCACTGCAGGTTCCCACCAGCAGCACGACTGCACTGGGGTGACTGGTGGAACAAAAAGGAGAAGCAGCAGCAGCCCCAGTCTCTGGGGTGCTCAAAAAAACCCCCCAAACCCCTAAACCTCTCCTCTGCTCCAGGTACCAGCCTTGCTGTTGGTTGCTGTGCAGTGGGACAACAGTTGTATACTGATTATTTGGTCCCAAAACAAAGCTCTGGAGCCTCTCCAAGGTGCTGTTACGTGGCTCTGCTGTGCTGTGGGTCTCTGTTTCATGACTTTCATGGGGTGGTGGGTTTTAAAAACTCTTCACTGAGATGAAGGGGGGGGTGTGTCCTCATTGCATCCCGGCTTCTCCTTCCAGGCAAAGCAGGTGTTGCCAACGGGAGCAGCCTGAATGATGTCACTGAGATGGACTGCAGCTCCTCTGCCATCGATGACCTCATCAAAGAGGTAAGTCCTCGCTGGGGCTTTTGGTTCACCTTGGCTGGAGGAGGGACCGATGGGTCAAGTTGTCTGATAAAGCGTTGCCTTGCGAAAATTCCATCTGCAAAGCTCTGGGAATCAGCAATGCTAGATTCCTCAGCTCACTTCTGTGGGCCAGCAGCAGGACCTGGCTGTGATAATGCTCTTGCTGTTGATGTGCACTCAGGCAGGTGAGAACTTCACTGGGGGACAAGAGTGTGTCACAGCTCTGTTCTTCTTCCTGCCCATGTCACATCCAGCTGCTCCTGCTCAGTAGCTCTTGAAGGTGTTATTTGAGTATTGGACCTGGGGAGTGCCAAACTTGATCTTTTCAACCCAAAACATTCATTGGCATCCTGTTGCTGTTGCTTTTTGGACCCTCTCTGAGTTCTGCAAGTGCCTCACTGGAGGTCATCAAACCTGCTCTGATCTCAGTGTCTGGTCTCCCCCAGCCCTCCTGTGTGGATGAGTACCTGGGGATCATCAAGAGAAGCCCTTCACCCCCCCAGGAGACCTGTAGAAACCCCCCAATACCCGACTGGTGGGTGCAGCAGCCCAACCCTGGTGAGTGCTGACAGCGTGTGTGGTGTTTGGGACTGAGACTTGTCTGGGGCAGGAAAAATCCCCATGTGCAGTGGTGTGTCATGTGTTTTATCTGCTTTATTAAGAATGTTTAACATACTGATTATGAAATACACCTTGGAGGTTCTGCTGGCATCTGTGGGAAGCCTGGGATGGAAAACCAAGGGCTGGTGGGGGGAAATTAAAGAGATGGGGTTTGGGACCTGGGCTCAGCTTGGCTTTCTCTGCCCACAGCGTTGCCCCTGATGAATGGATACCCTGGCTACGAGCAATATCACTCAGGTAAGGGACTTCACCTGCCCCCTGGATGCCTCTCTGGGCTTCATCCTCTGCATGTGGTGGCAGAGGGTGGCTCTGACTCTGCTCCTTGCCTTGGGGGAGGCTTTGCTCCAGGTTTAGGAGATGCTGCACCCTCCTAATCCTATCCCAGTTTTCACACTGAGCATGGATTCATCCTGCCTGGTGTCCTGTGGCCATGGCAAGGGTGCTGTGCTGGGATTTTGGGATGCTGGATCAGCCATGCCTTTGGCATGGGGGGAATCTGCCCACAGCAAGGGGAGTGTGGAACAAAGGCAGGAGGAAAGGGGTTTGTTTTATGGCCATAAAGCACGACAAGAAGTTCCACCTCACTGCGAGGAAGAACCTCTTTCCATGGAGGGTGGCAGAGCACTGGGACAGCTGCACAGGGAGGGGGAGACATTCCAAGCCCACCTGGATGCATTCCAAGGGTCACCTGGAGCAGGTGGCCCTGCCTTGGCAGGGGGGTTGCACTGGGTCATCTCCAGAGCTCACTTTAGAGAATCCCAGAATAGTTGGGGTTGTAATACTGGGAGCTCTCACTTGCTCACCAGCCCTGAGTGAGTCTAAATGCTGAGGGAGATGTCACTCCATCAAGCCAGACTTGCTCCCAGGGAATTTTGCTGCTCTCCTGGGATTTGGGCGTTGCAGTGAGGAGCAGGATGGTTGGTCTTCTCCTGACGTACCTGCCCATCACCTTCCAGGTTACTCCCAGATGGTGATCAGCTTCTACTACAGTGGGAGGCTGGTGGGCCACGTGAGCACCTCGTGCTCTGAGGGCTGCAGGATCTCTCTGGGCCAGCCCTCGGGCCATGGAGAGAAGCTCTACGCTCCAGACGCCCTGGAGCACGTGCGGTTCCCCTCGGCCGACGCCATCCAGAACGACCGCCAGAAGCAGATCACCAGGAAGCTCTTTGGGCACCTGGAGAGGGGTGTCCTGCTGCACAGCAACAAGCAGGGCATCTTTATCAAGAGGCTGTGCCAGGGCAGGGTCTTCTGGAGCGGGAACACCGTGGTCTACAAGGACAGGCCCAACAAACTGGACCGGGATGAGGTGGTGAAGATCTTTGACACCAACTTATTCTTCAGAGGTTTGTGGGAGCCTCCTGTTCCTGCTTCATGGCGTTAGGACCCCTGCCCTTTCCCATGGGAAATAAATGCCTGGAGTGGTTGATTTTTAAGCTGCTTGAGCCACCAGATGTGGTGAACATGTGGGGTGGGGTTGGGAAACCTTCAGGAGGGTGAGGGATGGGATGAGGGGGAAAATCCCCATGGCTCTGACCAAAAACTTCTCCCTGGAGAAGCTGAAGCAATTCTGGGATCCCAAAACTTCAGGACAAGGCATATGGAATTTCTGGGCCATGTGTGGGACCCCCTTGTGGCCATATGGTGGGGTTGGAAAGGCAGAGCCCTTTTTCCTTGGAGCACCCTGAAGTCATCACTGGTGGGTTCCCTGAGTGCTCTGGCTGAGCAGGGGATGCTGCCTGATCTAAGAAAGAATAATTTGGTGTTTTGGGTCACTTGGTGAATTTCTCCAGTTGGAGGCTTTGCACAACAGAAGTGGCTTCTCTTGGTCCCAGAGCTGTGTACCAAAGTCTGGCAGCTTCCAAGTGTTGTGTTCCCTGTCCTTGCAGAGCTGCAGCAGTACTACAACAACCAGGGCCGCTTCCCCGACAGCAGAGTCATGCTGTGCTTTGGAGAGGAATTCCCGGATGCTGTGCCACTGAGGTGCAAACTCATCCTTGTCCAGGTACGGAGGGCTGGGGAAAGAAAGGGTAACATGGTCCAGATGGGATGGGGATTTCAGCAGCACAGCTCCAGGAGTAGGGATCTTAAGAGCTTCAGACCCCAGGGCCACAGGGAGTTTGGGTTGGTTGGTGTGATGGGAGTGTTGGCTTGTCCACAGCCTCCTGAGAGGTGCTTGGGCTGGGTAGATTCCTTGATCTGGGTGCATCATGTTTGCAAATGAAGCTCCCACATGGCAAAAGCTTTTGTAAAGTACAAGAAGATATTTTCTTTCTCCTGTTCGTGTCTCAGCACTGGGACTTCTGCCCTTTTCTGTGGGAAATAGGGAAGTAAATCAACCTTCAAAAGAAGGTTGATTTAGGCTGTGGCAAACAACCATGGTTCAACCACGGGAAACCTTCAGGAGGGTGAGGGAGTGTGTAGGATGAAGGGGTCAGTCCTCGTAGCTCTGGTCAGAAAATTCTTCTTGGAAGAAGCTGAAGCAATTCTGTAAGCTCAAAGCCTTGAGATGCATAAGGAATTTCTAGAGCCCTCAGCCAGTGTGGGACCCCCTTGTGACCAACAAGGCCGTGGCAGTGGAGGGCACAGGGAGGGTGTTGCATCCTTCCTTGAGCAAGCAGAGACCCACCAAGTGTGTGAGATCCTGGAGGGGATTTTACCTGTCCAGAGACTGATCCTGTGCCCTCCTGACCTGGTCTCACTGCTTCTGACCTTGGGTGTCTGCACCAGAGGTTCACTCCGCATGTGCGGGGGCACCCCCAGCCTGTCCTTGCACCTCATCTGTGCTGGGAGGAGCTCCTGTGACAGCTCCTTTATCCCTTGACTTATTCCATGACTTCTTTTCTTGTGCAGGTGGAGCAGTTGTACGTCAGGCAGGTGGTGGAGGAGGCTGGGAAGAGCTGCAACAGCAGCCCCATGATGCCCATAGCTGATGAGCCCCAGCCTGACCAGGTGTACAGGATCTTCCAGGACATCTGCACCACGCACCAGCGGCCCCTCTTCCGAGAGAACCAACAGATTGCAGTCTGAGCCTCCTCCTCCACAGCCAGAGCCTCGTGGTTTGGGTTGATCTAAACCCAAACTGGTCCCATCACTGCCTAAAATCCGCCCCCCCTCCCCTTTTTCTTATTGAAAAGTTGGGTTTTGCTCTTTGCTGTTTCCAGTCCAGAGTCTGTATAAATGCAGTAGCAAAAATAGCCGAGAGCAAGTAGGTTGGATGTTCAGCGCCCTGTGAAGAATTTATGATAAAAAATGACGTTTTTAGTCCCAGGACTGTGTTTAGCTCATGGCTGGGGGAGGAGGGAGTGTCCAAGCTGTGCAGGAAGGTCAGGGCTGGCTTTGTTTGTGTTGCCTTTGTTAACAGCCAGTCAAGCAGAACCAAAAATCAACAGCTCTAACGACCTGCCCCCACGATCTGCAACTCAGACCTTGCTGAGAAAAGCAATTTGGTAGGAGATGACTCTGGGAAAAGCCTTAAAATGCTCTAATTTAGGAAATGATAGTCAGAAATCAGCTTTCCTCCTCCAAAGAGTCCTGCTGGTGGAAGGCAGCGTGTGCCTTCCAAAGAGAACTTCTGAGATTCCTCTTTATTTTTGCTGTGAGGTTTATATGCCTATCTTTCATACCAAAGCCTATTGAAATTCAGAAATGGATGCAGAGATTCTAGATGAGAATGTTGACTGGAAGAACTTTAGGAATCTTAATTTTTCCTAACCAGAGACAGAGTTTTATATAAAATTATATAAATCTTTAATGTTTAAAGATTGCAGCGTAGTGTGAATAGTTTGGCTTCACCCTCCCAAACGCACGTGTTGGGCTTTCCCAAGCGTGACCAGGCAGCGCCATCCATGTGGAAATCCTCGTGAACACGCTCAGTGTGTGTGTCCCCAGCACTGGGGACCTGCTGGGCCATGGGGCTGGTGCCTTGCAGACCTTCACATGTGTGCGTGCCACCGAGCTGCCTATTTATTTTATGCCTGAGGTTTGTTAATTGTTTTGTAATTTTTTTTTATCTTCCTGCAATTAAAGTGCTATATTTTGTATTTCTCTTGTGATGTGGGGTTTTCTTTGGGATGTGTGGTGAGTGGGGTCTCGAGGCTGGTAGCTCTGAATTGCTTATATATAATTTGGGCTTGTGTGTGGTGGGGTCTGTGTGACACCTCTGTCACCTCCTGCTCCATAATTTCCTGGATTTATCTCCAGGCAGGAAAGAAACGAGTCCAAGCTCTGTAATGTGATGGAGGGAGAGAAAGGATCTCACTTGCAGATTCTTCCTCCTAAGGAGGATGAAGATCCATCCCTGCTCACCTGCTGCAGCCCTGACCTGGGTGTGATGCTTCAAGGTCAGGGGATGGGGGCAGTTGTTTGTGGTTCTGCTCCAAGGATTCCTCTTTTCCTTCTCCCATGGGAACTGGGAGCAGGCAGCCGAGTACCTCAGCCTCTTCACAGAGGAGGAAAATTGGAAAGGAAAGATAAACCACATGAGATAAGAACAGTTTAATAATATTAGGAAGGAATTTTTTATTTTGGAAAGAGCATCCCCCATGGGAGGGTGAGGCCCTGGCACAGGTTGCCCAGAGAAGCTGGGGCTGCCCCTGGATCCCTGGAAGTGTCCAAGGCCAGGTTGGATGGGACTTGGAGCAACTTGAGATAGTGGAAAATGTCCCTGACCATGGCAGGGGGTGGAACTGAAGGAGCTTTGAGGTCCTTCCAACCCAACCCATTCTATGTGTCTAGTTAAAATATAAAATAGAATAATTAGATACTAATAATAATTGTGATAAAAAGGAAAGAAGAATAAAAGCCAAGGGAAACAAGTGCTGCAAAATTGCTCATCCCTTCTAGGAAGAAAATTATGGCAGTTGGAAACCAGGACACTTCTCCATCCAGATTTCTCTTTAGACCTGGTCTGGTGGGGGTGGGTGGTATTTGGGAACCACGAGGAATGAAAAGGGAGCATCTGTCTTGTTCAAAGGAGGTCAATGTTGCAGCAGGGGAAGGGAGAGCTGCTTCACCTGCTCTTACTTGTTTGAGGCAACACCTCAAGAAGTTCTGGAAGGGTGAGGATTGTGTTTGAACGGTCCCCTTGCCCCAGTGAAGGACGAAGATTAGCTCCATCTCCTTCCTTGCTGTGCTGTGGGGTCTGGGTCAGCCCTGCCAAGGGGGTGATCCTGGTACCCAAGGGATGCAGCCAATTGGGAATGAGATGTCTGGAGATCCCGATAGCTGGAGGCTGAGTGCCCCTAGGAAATGCTGAGGAAATGAGTGCAAAACTGACCTCTCTGCTTGGGTAGCCCAACTGATCAGCCGCCTTTTGCTATGATGATTTTTTTCTATGAATGACAGAGCCCTTCCCAATCCAGAGGGTGTGCACAGCAGTCTGCAGCTGTTTTGGGGTGAGGAGCTCAGCCTTTCCCGTGAAGCTTCCCTTGAAAAACCAAGGATTCAGCTCATGTGGCACTTGAAGCCGACCCCCCTGCATCCCTCCAGGGTAAGTAGTTATAGTCTGTCTCAAAGAGCTGTAGGTGCACAGCAGACAACTTAGAGCACTCCAAAAGTGCCTTGAGATGGGAGAACCAGCTTGTGATGAAACATTAGGACTAAGAGAGTTCCTGCACGGCCCAACCATGTTGCTGGGATGCTCATGGTCCTGCCTGTGCCCTGGTGCATGTTCTGTACAGGAATTACAGCACCTGGATTTGATGTCTGTGAGCAGGGATGGCTGCAGACCAAGAGTTTTGAGGATGCACCATGATCCCAAGTGCAGGGGACTCCCCAGCTCCCGTAAGCCCCTATGGGATGCTTGGTCATGGAGCTGTGGATGGCACTTTGTGGGTGCACCATCAGTACTCAGCCCAGCTTTCCTTGCTCCTCCTGAAGGCCCCCACGGTGTCCCCCATGGGGTTTAATCCTCATCCAGCACTTGATTCCTCAGAGTGTGAGGAAGACTCACCTCCCTGTGGGTGTGAGGTGCCTGGCAGGGGGAGGTGGGGACAAGGCACCCGCTGTGGTCTGTGCTGGAACAACTCGTGCCCACTTGTGAAACACATGATGGGCTGGAGGCTGGGACACCAGAGACACCACTCGTGGTTTCCCCAGATGTGCTGGGCCCGGTCCTTCCTCAGAAAGCACCATCTTGAGCTCGCCTGGAGCCACCTGCTCCGTGTTCAGGGCTCTTTCAATTTCCACCCCAAGACCGCGGAAGAGCCGTGGGGAGCAGAGGCACCTTTTGTTGAGCTGGTTATTTTTAGTGTTGCCATCATGTCTGAGAGCCAAGAGCTCCATTTGGGGCCTTAAATCAGCAGCACAGCTCCCATCCCAAACAGGTCCCAGGTCGTGTCCAAGAGGAAACACCTGGTAGGTGTGAAGGGACTGTGAGTGAAACAGTAGGACAGCATCATGAAGAAGAGGTGGGATGCAAGAAGGATAATGCAGTGGGCACGTGACTGTGGGCAGGGATCCCCTTTTTGCTCAGGACTTGGGGGGGACTTGCAGTAGTGCTGGGGCTGGGACTAATGCCTGGCCCAAGCTGGATTTCCTCATCCTGAAATGCATTGTGAGAGAAGCCCCTGAGGCTGATGCTCCAGCAGACTGGAGCAGGTTTTGAGGTAACACCATTCTTTGCACACACGGATGCTCAGCCCAGATTCAAGGGGGCCTTTGTAAGATTCCAGGAGGAATTCCTGAACATGCCTCACTTTTCCTACAAGCCTCTTGGCCCCTGCCATCCCCATCTGGGAAGCTGGTGGGGTCTGGAAGTGCCCACATCCCGCGCAGCCATCCCTGCCCCTCTCCCGGCCCTGGGCAGCTCCGGTGAGCTGCTGGTGCAGCTGGGCCCTGTCTCCGTGGTTTTGGGTGATCGGTGACTCAAATACTTTCGTTGGTTTCTGTTCACTTGGGTTCTTCTCTATCACCTCACTGAAGTGAAACTTCAGTGCGTGGTGTCGGCTCTTCTCTGTCCGTGGCTCCTCTGGTGGCAAGTCCCAGGAGTTGCCCAAATCTTTGGCTAAGGATCCCATCCCCAAACCCTGGGGATGCAGGACCCACTGCACACAGCATCTGTGGCACACATCTCCTCCACTGAGTGATCCTTACTGCTGTAGCAGCATTGTGGGCAGCAAGAATGAGAAGCTCAAAGCTCTTCCTAAAATGCTGTTTTATTGGTTTCCTGCGACTTAAGCACCTGTTTGAGTTGGAGAAGCAATAGCATCAAACTCCTGCCTGATGTAGCCCAGGTACCAGGTTCTGCTGCTCCTCTGGAGAGGGCTGCAATTCCTGTGGGCATCTCTCATTCTGGGAGATGCCCAGGCTGGAGTCCTGCCTTCAGGAACAGAAGGTTTCACATGGGGAGCTTGATTTCTCTGAAGGAAAACTGACCTTAACTTGCAGGAGATAGATGGTTCTCCTCAGGCACACTTGGGAAGCAGCCATGTGGTTACCCAGTCCTCCTATCAGCCAGCAGAGAAAGGTTGAACCAGGGTAGATAATGTGGGAAGACCCTTCCCTGAGGTCTTCCATCAGAAAGACATCTACTCCATGGTGAGCACTTTGATTTCTGGGTGCTGCAAAGGATGTGATAAACACTGCAGCCACCCCAATGCTTTGCTCACTGACTTGGGGACATTATTTGAGTTCAAAGCCAACCTTACTCCTGAGATTTGTCATGACTGGAAGGCAGTTGTTCCACTGGGAAGCCTTTTCCCTGGGAGAAATCAAGCCTGATTATATCCTGTAGCATTACCTGTCTTGTTCACAACACCTTCCAGTAGTTTCCCAGGACATGCCCCTTACCAAGTGCCAAAAGCACCACTGCATGTGGCTTTAGGAGGAGAATTCAGTGTCCCTGAGGACAACCAGCACCTACCTCAGGCTTGAAACCCAGTGTGAGGAGCTGCCTAGTGACAAACCTGAATGAAGAACAGGCTTGCTGGACTGGGCACCACTGATACTTAACCCCATTCAGCCTGGAGAAAGAGGAAAAGCTCTGCAGGCATCTCCATCCACCTCTGGAGGCCAAGTAGCATGCTCTGCTCAGAGAGACAACCACAGCTCAGTGGCAGGTCCGTGCTCACAGTTGAACTGCTCAGGAATACAACACCAGGCAGCTACAGCTGCTTCCTCCAACCTGCCACCGGCCCCTATAGAGGCGTTAGAAAACAAACAGTCACTTTTTATTTCTAGACACCAGGGTTTCTAACTGGTTTGATTGCTCAATGCCCCCATTTCGGCACAGCAGCCTGTCCACGACGAGCATCTCTGGGCTCTTCCTGCCAGGATGTTGTAATATGGGAAGCAGCCTCCTTTGCATGGTCACTGGTGGCAGGACATCTCCTCCCTGCCCTGGGGAAGGCAGGAGAGCTGCATGGGGGGGTTTGTGCCTCCCTCTCCAGAGGGGTTTGTACTCCCTTGAGTTGTCTTATCACTAAGGATGATGCCTTGTGATGGAAGTCTGGCAGGACAACCCGACTAGAGGTGGCTTTGGTGGCTCTCAAGGGACTTGGACTGTTGTGTGACTGCTCAGTGTTTGAAATGGTGTTATGTGGCACCTTCAGTTGGCTCTGGCTTTGGGTTGTCACCCTCCATGACTGCTGGGATTTGGTTCATGTGTCAATTCAAGGTCAGGCCTGTGAAGGCAGTGGGAGGGAGGTTCCAAAGGCACCTCATCAGCTCTGGGCATCTCAGCTCAATCAGGGGTGGCTGGAAAGAAGGCAGAGGAGGCTGAAACTGCAGGATTTCCTCTAGCTGGACTTGGCTGCAGAAAGATCTTGTGCTGAGGAAAGGAGATCCCAAACTCCAGCAAGTGTGACAGCCACTTATTTTTCTGAACCCATTTCTCATAGACGATCTCTTCCTCCTGCAAGTCTTTGCTGTAACATCAGATACCAGGTCATGAAAACATGCTCCGCCCAAGCCACAACTGCAAAAATAACACAGGGACGAGAAGAAATACAGCAAGACTTGTTCAGAACTTTGGGTTTATTATGAGACCAAGTCCAGGCTGACATCCCCTCCCTTGCCCCAGAGTTTGCATGTGCTTAGGGGCTGTGTCCTGCTCTGAGCATATTTTTATTGCATGTGATTTGTTTGCAGCAACACAAACATCTTGTTGCATCGAGGTGCCTGGAGCCATAAAAACCAGCCAGGATTCTTTGTGTGTCACAGCTCAGCCAACACACCAGGTAACCTGGGCCTTTGCTGCTCTTCACTAGAGGGACATGGAAGAACTTTGACTCAGCTGTGAAATGGTCATGAAAACGGGAAGAAGCCAAAGGGCACTTCAGGCCATTGCACAAATGGATCTCTGCAATGTGACAATTAAAAACAATATACTCCAAGCTGGAGAAACGTTCTTTTTCTTTCTTTTTTTCCCCATAACGTGTGAGAGTAGTAGATGTTCGGAAGAGCTGATCCAGCTCTTGCTGAGAGTAAAATTCGCAGGGGTTATGTGAAAGTGCCTTACTTGTGCTGGATGTTTTACAGAGAAATGTAAATCTTGGAAATGTGGAATAGTTTGGTTTGGAAGGGACCTTAAAAATTATCTCATTTCCCTGCCATAGTCAGGGACTCCTTCCACTTGACCAGGTTGCTTCAAGCCCCAAAATGATAATGTGATTTTGAATTTTGGAGCGACTAAACTGTGGGTTTCAATAATATAAATTTCCAGCATTCTGTGGTTCCTGGTTCTTCTTCTGATGGGCTTCAGGGGAGGATTGAGGTATGTGGAAGCAGCACAGTGGTTCGAAACAAGTTATTCCCTTGCCTGTATCTTTCTGTTCTGTATTTCTCTTGAGAAGTAACCACTTCTCCCTGAGATAAATCTGGCTCACGGACACATCCGCAGGGCACAAAAGGCAGGTTGTGTCTGCAGGTTGGTCTCCCCAGTGATCACGGCTAGAAAATAACAAAAGGGATTATTTTGAGGGATGTTTTACACCTCTGCCCCAGGAAAGATAGTCTGGTTTTATTTTGGAGGGGGGTCTGGACACCTCTTCTGTAAAAATGATGACTATTTAGAATTCGCTGGTTTGTTTTGCTGTTCTTATTCAAGTTCTTGCTCTGGATTTTCCATGTTTGCTCCTAAATGCTCACAGCCACTGTGACCTGTCCTTCCCCAAGGAGCTGCTGAGATCCTGAGGAAAGATCCATGGAAAGATGGGCAGAGCCTCTCAACTGTGTCTTTAGAGATAAGGTGCTTTCAGGTGAAGGGAAGGGACCACTTGACTGCACTTAAGGCAAGGAAGGAAAAAACAACGGGAAACGTTTTCTTGTGGTGTCACCAGCAAGGGCAAGGAGAGCCTGGAGGAAGGAGCCTCGTGGTTGGGAAGGTGGGGAAGGTGGTCTGTGGTGTTCACCACCAAGCAGGAGATCGAAAAAGTGGGGGACAGTGAGAGATGATGATGGTTGGAGGAAGAGGCATTACTGATGCTGTGAAAGATGGGCACCTGCCAAGCCATGGCCTGACAAATGTCCACCCAGCCCCTGTCCTACATCAGTCCATAGATCCCTGGGAGAGGAAGGAGCAAGTGTGGCTGAACTGAACCCAAACCCAGAGGCTGAGGGAAGCCTGGACCACAGGTTTGTGCCTGTAATGTGTTGGATTATAATCCCCAGCACATCTTTTCTCCATGGAAGTCTTTAATGCCCTTAATCCACCCATGGCTGTGGTGACCAGCCCCTGTGAAGTGATGGCTGAGAGCTGGACTACGTGAAGAGGGGAGGGGAGAGGAGAGAGTGGGTTAAGCCCTGTTGGGGAGGATATGGCACCAGTCACTCCTGGAAGAGGGCGAGTTCTCCTGGTTTTCTCCTGATGAGCCTGAGAGCATCTCTGGTACACGGTGATGCCTCGGTTCCTCTTTCCTGGCCATGGCAAGTGATGGTGCTGAGTCTCCTTTTGTGGGGCTGAGATGAGGCAGGAGACCGACATCACGCCAAGCACAATGGGGAAAATAACCTGTCTGGCTCTGCCCTCGGGGTGGATGTGGGAAACTCTCAGTCTTTACAAGAGTTTGGAAATTCTGGTGTAATTTTAACCTTGCTGTGGGTTGTGAGAAACCAAGGGGTTTTACAGGTTTGCTGTGCTAGGCAGTCAAAGTCATGGTGTGCAATTCTCCCAGGAGAAACACTGAGCCCCAGCTGGACTGGAGCAGGGCAGGATCATGACTGCGACCCCCCTGGATTCTCCTTTCCACGTCTCCACAACTTTTCTAACTGAGGGCTGTGACTTCTGATGAAATATAGAGCAGTGATGGCTCAGGGGAAACGGGTTTTCAAGGAGGGGAGTGGTTGGAGGTGTTTAGAAAAAGCACAATTTTTTAGTTTTCCCCCATCAGCCTTTCTGGGTGAAGCTTCTTCTCACCCTGAGGATGAGTCATGAAGCCAAGAGATGTCATTGCAGGAGGGTTTTGAGTATGAGAGAGGACAGACACCAGGTGCCTGTCTGGGCTGGTTTGCCAGCATCCATTCCATTTGAATGGACATTTGGGACATCTGGGGTATCTGATTTGGACTAGGTGACCTTTAAAGGTCCCTTGCATCCCAAACTATTGTCTTGGTCTGGAGCTCTTAACTGCTGTGAGTTTGACACGGCCTTTCAATGCAGAGGTTTTGATGTGAAAGCAGGAGCATGAAAGCAAAACCTGGCCTTGGTTTTGCCTTGTTCAGAAATTGTTCCATGTTTCTAGTAAACTGGCAGCATCTGTTAGACCTGCTGGAGGAAAAGGAGTCGCCGTGTTCCTTGCTGCACAGGCCACTGTGTCTTTTCTGGTTCTTCCTCCTAATTTTGGCTCTTCATAGAATCATGGAATGGTTTGGATTGGAAGGGACCTTAAAGCTCATCTCATCCCAAGCCCCCTGCCATGGGCAGAGATACCCTCCACTATCCCAGGTTTCTCCAAGCTCCATCCAGCCTGGCCCTGAACGCTTCTGGGGATGGGGCAGACACATCCAAAATAGTTTAAACACTTAAGCACTGGGGGGTTCATCCTCACTTTTATGAAAGTGGTAGAGTTTGCAGCAGCCCATTTCTAAAGTAAGAGATGATGGAAAGGCTATAAATGATTCCTGCTGCCTGTGGAGCATTTTTGCACAGCAGCCCCAACCTCAGGTGCAGGACCAGCAGAAATCTCACCTGCCCATGAAGGCACAATCACCCAGGGCTGCTCGTGCTGGTTCTCACCTTGCACCACGGGGATTTCATTTATCTCCAAACAAGCAGGAGCCCTTCAGGAGGAGCTGATTCATCACAACCCAGTCCTCAAGCCGTGTTCCTTATCATCACTGGAAGGCCATTGGCAGAGGTGAGGCTGGAAACGAGCCCAGGGAATTTAATAATTCACTCTTGATTTGTGTGGCCATCACTGAGGGATGCTGAGGATTTGCCAGCGAGGGGATCTGATTTCAGGGCAGGGCCAGATTTTAAAATAGGAGAGCAGGAATGAATTGTAATGTTTGTTTTCTCTTTTATTGTCCTGCTGCCAAGGCTCACGTCCAGCCTGAGCTGTCTGTGGGGCACGGTGTGGTAATCCTGGCTTTCCGGGAATCCCTGGTGACCTGTGGACCTGTGACCCCAATCTGAGTTGACTTTAGCACATCTCTAATTTTTCTTGAGATAAGAAATACTTATGAGTTTATCATATTCCTTTTACTTACTTTTCTGGCCATTTTAGCCTTTTTTTAAAATTATTTTTATTTTTGTCTGCAAGTGGAGTCTGACAGAGTCAGAGCCCCTGCCCTTTCCATTCAATCTGTTTTTCTCAGGCTGGATTTGGGACAGGCCCAATTCTCCCCCAAACCAGGATCCTTCCATTACACACTTCAGCTTTTGTGTCTGCAGGTGCAGCTGCAGACCCCACTGCCTGCAAAATTGAATATATTTAAGCTTTGAAAATCCACAGAGCTGAAACAAACAAAAAAAAGGGTCCCCCAACTCCTTTCCCCCAACAGTGAGAGCTGCTTTCAGTTTTATACAGTGGCAAAACCTGGAGTTTCACTGAAACCAGCTGAAAAATTGCCTCCCCATACTGTAACTCGTCTCCTTTTGCAGCTATTTATTGTGTGCTTGTTTTACAGCCTCCTCCTGAATCTGGACTTCAAGAGGAATTCAGGCCTAAGATCAAATTTTGAAAAGTAAATAGAAAAAAATGGTTAAACTAATGATCTCTGATGCATAAAACCCATGTGCAGAGAAAAGCAAAATACACTAGATAAATATTTATTTTACTTGACTGAAGCTTCCTGAATCGTCAAGGAGGACTTTTCCTGCTGGGATGAGCCATGTCCTGAGGATGAGATCCATTCCCTCTGACAAAATGAGCCTAAATTTGGACTTCGGCCTGTATAAAAAATTAATTAATCTCCGTTGCTCTGCTTTTATTGAGATCTCAGCTCTCTGGTTTCCCGCCGTGGGACGCTGGGCCCGGGGGTGCCCCTTCTTTCAAAATCAGAATTTCCTCCCAGAAACTCTGGCAGAAAAAGTGACTCGATGAAACCTGGCGCCGGAGGGTGACGAGGTGGGTGCAGGGCTGGTGGCCTCAGGGCTCATTTACATCTTGGTGAGGGAGAAGTCGGGCGTGAGCTGCTTTCCTGTCAGAGCCCAGCTCAACCCAAACCAACTCCCCCCACATTTGCTTTGTCTCTTGAAGGGGGGAGAGCCCTGAGAGCTGTCAATCCTCTTTTCCTCGTGAGTGAACTCACTGGAAATGGGGCTGAACTTGTGCTTTGGCCTCTCCTTCACCACCTCTGTTAGTGGTGGCCTTGGCAGGGTTGGATTAACAGTTGGACTTGATGACTTGGAGAGATCTTTCCCGGCCTGAATGATTCTGGGAGTCAATGATTCTCTTGTCATATTTGCTCTTTCCAAGAGGTTTGCCCCATCCCTGGAAGTGTTCAAGACCTGGTTGGACAGTGAAAGCAAAATTCCAAAAGTTATTTTGTCCAAGTGTTCCTCATTGGACCAGTAGGAAATAAAGTGCTTTGATGGAGGGGAGGTGGTGTTCCAGCTGCTGAGTGGATTCCCTTGGTTTGACCCTGGAATGCTGCAGGTGGCTGTGTCCCTTGTTCCTGAAGCCCCAGCTTGCCAGCCATGGGTGCAGGAAATGATCTTGGGGAGAGCAGGACCCATCCATGCGGAAAGGGACATGTTTAATAGACTCAGTCATTAACTAAGGAGCTTTTCTTGCATCCCACACTTTGCTTACTCAATAACTGCTGTGTCAGACAAGCTGCAGGGTTGAGGAGGAGGGTTTACTCAGTCCTACTGAGTACTCCAGTGAATGAGAGAGATATATGTATTTCCTTTTTCCTGCTGTTATTTATGCCATTTGACTCCTTGTCCTTTTCGTCCATCATTTGCTGGCTCAGGAGGTTGCAGGGTGGGATGGGACATTAACCCTTGTGCTCCTTCCACATCCTCTTACCTACTTCAGAGTGGGAGACAGAACTGAGCATCCCCTGAGGGAAAAAGGATGTTTTACAAGGATAAACAATAAAAAGAGAGAAAACCAGGTCATAGATAAATCCAGGCCTCAGGGGGTTTGCAAAATAGCTGGAAATCTCACAAGGCCTCATGAGATTTCTGATACTTCCCACTTCTGACTGGGCCAGAAATACCACAAGAACAACGCTGCATCATCATTCTCAGCGCTGCCTTTGCTCTTCCCACACTCCCAGCCGGGATCAGCCTCCCAGACACCCTTCAGGCTGTGGATCCGCTGGCTCTGGGCGCAGCATCTCCAAACGACGCCCGGCACAGTCGGCATCCGGCTTTTCCTTTCAGACCCGTGTGTTGAGAAGGGAGATATTTTTGGTCAAGAAATCAAATGACTCATTTGTGGATCCAAAGAACTATTTCGGGACAGAGCGCGGCCTCCCTGGCGCGGTCCCATGGTGATGCTTGTTGGGGCATCTTAAACCAGCCAGGGTAGGTGGGTGCAGAAGGGGGCCTGCAAGCCCAGCCTCCCAAATCCCCCAGGATTAGAAACCCTGGGGGCTGCTGGTGGCCAGGGACGTTGTGCAATCCCACTGTACACGTTTCAGCTCGGTCCTTACCCTTTCCGCCCTCCGGCCGGGTTTGTTATGCAGAGGAAGCTTGTTAAGGAGCCTCGACAAACAGACAGGAAACCGAGTCTTTCACTGCGCGGACACATTGTCTGCCCGGGGCTAAATTTGAACATACAGAGACCTTATTTATTTCTTTTATTTATAAATCCTGAGCCTTGTGCTTTGAAGACAAGCACACGCTCTGGCTGGGCTGGGAAGTGTGCAGGAGAGGGCAAGGGGAAGGGCGGCCGACGTGGTGTGGAGTGGGTGGATGAAAGTCCGTCTGTCTGGTGGGATCTGGGAAGGTCTGGATGCTCCATGGGGTGATGTCCGTGTGGTGGTGGCCAGCAGAGATGATGAAAATGCTGGAGGTTGAGTGGGACAGCTGTTCAATCAGTCTTGTGGTGGAGACTCCACCAAAGACCTCATGGGATTCCCCTGTGTTGATGATGGTGAAAGTGATGCCAGGATCCAACCTGCATTGCCCAGCTGTAACTGAACTTCTGGATGGCTCCATGTCCCCATGGAGGTTTGGCTGATGGGGAATTGATATTGGAAGGCCATTAAGGATGAAATTCCAGGATTAGCATCCTGGGAAGTGTTCAAAGCCAGGTTGGATGAGGCTTGCAGCAACCTTGTCCAGTGGAAGGTGTCCCTGCCCATGGCAGGGGGTTTGGAACTAGATGACATTTAAAGTCCATTCCAACCCAAACCATTCCAGGATTCTATGATCAGTGAGGTCAGGTGGCCACTGCTCGGATCAACATGTGGGGTCATCACCATTGGCCTTGGCTCTGCCAACATCAGAGTGAGGGTGGGGGATGCCCCTCACCCACCCATGGGCTCCTGGCCCCCACAGGGCCATGGGGACTCTGGTGAGACCATCAGGGAAATCAGAGTCTCCTTGGGAGATGTTCTTTTTTTGTTTTCCGTGTGCTGGCGGGTATTTCCATGGCAAGGTAGTGTGATACAGGCAGGCAGATATTAGTCACCGCAGCAGCCTTTAAAAAGTGAAAACACGAAGTCGAAAGCTACTGAACCTGCAGCAACTTCCCAAATCCCACCTGAAAAGTAGCAAAACGCACAAGGAAAGTAAAAGTTCCAGCATTGCTTTTTTTGGGGTTGTGTTTTTTTTTCTGTTGTTGTTGTTGTTCTTGGAGAAGCATCACGCTTTATTCTGAGAAAAGGGAAGCGTTGGGGCCACCGGCTCTGTGGAGTTGTGTGTCTCCCCTTCAGGAGAGCAAAGTTGGGGTGAACTCCAGCACCCTGGGTTGCATCAGGGCTTGGGCAATGCAACAGCGATGCTGAGGTTTCTGTGGCACAGCCAGGAGGTGCAGGATGAGACACGTGGGTGATATAGAAGGGGAGAAGCTCCTCTTATCCTCACCCTCTGCCCCGTTAGGGCTCTGCACAGGCGGGTTTGGGCACGGGGCTGCTCCATCTCTCCCCCTCCTGCACAGCCACATCCTGCTGGTGTGTTCTGCCTCAGATGCACCCAAAAGACACACCGGTCATAGCAGCTCTTTTCTTTATTTAACCATCCCCGACCCCAGGATCACGGTGCCACTTCCACATTTTCTGCTGGCCATGGCCAAAAAGCCCTTGGAGCCGTTTCTGCTCCTCCTGCCTGGCCGGTGTCTCTTGCAGATGCTCAAACCACACGTTCCTTTGCCCGGTCTGGCCCGTCACAGATGGACACAGCTAAAAATACCTAAAAGCACTCCCTGGCCACAGGCGTCCTGTGAGGGTCTCACAGCCAGAACAGCTGGGACCGAGAGGAAAGGCTAAAAATAGGGGTGCAGTGCGAGTTTCTGAAGGTCCTGAAACACAAGGTGAAACTTGGTCTGGGTTAACTGAAGAGCTGAGGGTATCTTAGGGCTTATTTCTGCTTCGTGGGGCCTCAGCAGGAGAAATGTGGGAGCCTGGTAACTCTTGGGTGTGGATTTAGTGGGGTATCATGATCACCTCCATGCATGGCCTGTGTTTGCTCTTTGGGGTCACCACCCAAACAAGGAGCTGCTTTCTGGGGACCAGAGGTGCTAAACCCTTGCTCTAGCCACAGATTGTCATTTGGAGGTGAAAATCTTGGGGCTTGCCCCCTTTGCCTTATCCAGAGGGGCAGGTTTTGCATCCAGCCCAGCGTCCCAGTGCAACTGCACAAACCAGCTGAGCCCCATCCAGCCCACAAGGATGCTCAAACCTTCATCCTCGTACAAGGACAGCAGCTGAAACAGGGGCAAATCTGTCTCTCATGTTTCCAGCCATGAACCATGAGGTGAGGACATGCCTGAAGGTGCGAAGTCCTGTTTGGGATCCCACCAGCAAACCCATCACATCCCCGTCCCCCCACCTTGCACAACCCGCCGGTCCTTCTCCTTCCTCACACTGGGTGAAATCAGAGCTGTTATTTCAAAGAGAAGCTTGTGATTTATCGCTGTAATCTCAACCACAAGTTGAGCTGGCAGTAGTTAGGGGAGCCACGAGGAATGAGAGAGGGCTTGGCAATTCATTTCAGCATCCTCTATGCTCTTGAGGTTTTTATTTCTTCAGCACAGGAGCAAGGAAATATGGCTTTCTGCTGAGTAAAGAGGAGAAAATGAACAGGGAAAAAGAATTGCCCGGGATTTGTGCTGAAGTAGCTCGTCTTGGGCCATTTCTTTGCATACTGGTAAAAAGAAAAAAAGCAGCTTTCTGAACTTTGAAACCAGAGGTCACTGCAGCAACCAGAGGCACCAGCCCTGCCAGGGGAAGGGTAACACCCTGGGATGGGGGAGTGGGGTGGTGCTGATCCATGGGCAGAGCTGAGTGGGAGGTTCTCCTCTCTTTTTCCCTTTTTCCCTTCTCCATAAGTCACTTTTATGGCTCCCAGCAGCCGGCCTGGAAAGCACAGCTTTGCGGCGACGTTAATGAGTCTTTAAATCAAAGGGTTGTGTTGGCCAAAGCAAACCTTGTGTCTCCTTCCAGAAAGGGCCAGGCTGGGACCGCACAGCTTGAACCATCAGCGACAGAAAACTCCCCAGACCCCACTGTCTGTGAAGCAACAGCATTTTCATCATTATTATTCCCCTTTTTTCTTATTTCGCTCTTAATTTATGTCAGTTTTTACACTTCATTTAAAGCTTTAAATTCCATTTTCCCTTTTCCTTCACTTCGAATGGAGCTGGAAGTGTGTTTTTTGCTAAGTATCAGCCAGATGCACATCATCTTATGTAATTTCAGACCCTGGAGATCTAACAAATCCCCCCAAATTATCAATTTTCCCGACACTTGAGCTCTTTGCATTGAGTATTCTGAGCTCCCGATGCGCTCGGAAGAAATCCATAAATTTTTTATGTCTTTTCCTCGTTTTACAGAAGAAAAGGCTGTTTTCCGGGCTTGCTGCAGACTGTGGAGGAGTCAGACAACATTTTAACCCAGGCTGAGGAAATGACAGAGCATTAACTCCCCTGCAAGGCACTGGAAGAGTTTTCATTAAAGACAATCTTTGCAAGAAGCCCGAAGTTATTTTCCAAGCCAAGAAAAAAAAGAAAAAGAAAAAAAAAGTTGCTCTTTTTTAGCCTTTCTGGTTTGCTAATCTACTTTGACATTTATTAGCAATTATTTATTTCCTTCCCCGTTGGCTGTTTATGGTGCAATTTTTCAACAAAATAGGCATTACTCAATAATAACCCCTGCAGAAAGGCAATTAGGAAACGTGAAGTGTGTTGCAGGGATGGTTACAGAGGTTGTGGGTCTTTTCCCATCTACAAAATCTCATTTTCTGGCCCAAATGGAGGGGAAGATGCCGCTCTGGGGCTGGAGCATCACAACCTCAGCCTTTCTTCGCAGGAGCCAGGGGCTCATCCCTGCTGTTTGCAGCCTTTGCAAGTGGCAAAAAGCTGTAAAATACATATTTAGGAAGACCTGCTTTCATTGTCTCCTGGGTAATAATGTTCTTTCTTCCCTTTGGGTTTCGGTGATGAGGAAGGTCTGTAAGAAAACAGGATTCTTGTTCCTTAATGAAAATGCTCCATGCTGAAAGGCTCCCACGAGTTCCCATGAAGCCACAAGGTAGTGCAAAACTGAAAAGAAAATTAAAAATATGAAAAAAAAGAAAAAAGAAAAAAAGGAAAACCCAGCTCAGCCTTTCAGAGCAGCATCTCGGGAACGTTTCCCCATTCCATCCCTTTGAGGGGAGAGCTCGGTGCCGGCCACCCCCCCCCTGCAAAATCCCCCCAGAACCACTCCTTTCCCAAAAAAGAGCTTCACTGTGGCTTCTTGCATGTGAGAAGTCACAGAGAGGGGGAAAAAAACCCAACTTGGAGTTAAAATAATGGAGCTTGTAAGAAAAAAAAAAAGAAAAGCCCTTTTTTGTCTGTGCTCTCATGCAGCACCTTGTGCTGATCAACCCCCCATCCTTCCTGCTGGGTGCTGAGGGGCACTTGGGGCACTGTGCTGGGGGTTATGGGCACGATGTTGGCTCTTTTCTCATGCCAGCCAGCTGGGGATGAGTTGCAGAAGGCATGCCAGCGCTTGGCAGGGCTGGGTGACAGCAGGAACCACGCTAGAGAGGGGTGAGAGAACAGCGGGTGCTGCTCGAAGGCGGGGACAGCCCAGGCCTGGTTCTGCTTGGCTGGAGCTGGCACCTAAAATAATCAGCCTCACCGCAGCACTTTTGCTGGTTAGGGAAACTTAATTTTCATTTTCCGACCGGTTTCCCAGCCGGGACGCAGGCGAGGGCTGCTCAGGGCCGTGGGGAGGGTGGGGGGTTGTTTGGCACCACTGAAGTGTCATGTGGGTTGGATTTGGGGTGGTTTTCTGCTGGGGACGGAGGTGTGAGAACATGGTGGAGAGGAGCTGCACCCAGAGGAGCGCTGGGAGCTGTGCCCCTCCACGATGTGAGATCACAGAATCCCAGAATCATTTGGTTTGGAAGGGACCATAAAGCCCACCTTGTTCCACCCCCTGCCATGGGCAGGGACACCTTCCACTGTCCCAGGCTGCTCCAAGCTGGCCTTGGACACTCCCAGGGATCCAGGGGCAGCCACAGCTTCTCTGGGCACCCTGTGCCAGGGCCTCCCCACCCTCCTGGGAAGAATTCCTCCCCAATATCCCACCCAACCCTGCCCTCTGTCAGTTTGAATCCATTCCACCTCATCCTGCCACTCCAGGCTCTTGTAAATATTCCCTCTCCATCTTTCTTGAAGGCTCCCTTCAGGGAAGGCCACAATTAGGTCACCTCAAAGCCTTCTTTATTTTTCCAGGCTGAACAATCCTGATTCTCTCAGCCTTTCCTCGTGGGAGAGGTGCTGTCTGTCTGTCTGTCCTGCCGTGGGACCTGCCCCGCTCCGTGGTGGGATCACAGATCCAGCACAGCATCCATTGGGAAGGTGTCCCTGCCCACAGCAGGGAAGGTGGTGATCTTTAATATCCCTTCCCACCCGAATTCATTCCGGGGTTCTGTGATTCCAGGAATTAAACACTCGCCTCCGCTCCACATTAGGTTAAATCATCCACCCCCTAACCAGCAGTACACATAAATCTTCCACAGACACAAAAAGCTCCTCGAGACAAGATTAAACTCACCAATAAAAAATCCAGTGGTGTTTTATTTATTTATGTGAACCATTAAGGTTTATGGACAACCCATTGTGCATTCCTTGGCATCTGCCATGAATCCCACATTCCCTGGTGCTCTGCACTTCCACAGCCAAACCGCTCCCCCTGCGTGTATCCAATATTTCCTCAGCACTTTCAGGGGCTGAAAACATTTCTCTTTGTGGAATCCTTTGAATTCCACCACCAGAACAACCCTCTGGATCATTTAAAGTGGGAATGTTTGTACTGAGGATCCTATGGGGAGCCTGGGAATTATTTTGCTGCTAAAAACTTTTCTCATGCCTTAACAAAATTCAAATATCCTGATCCTAATGTTGCTAAAACACAGAGCCAAGATCAGAGCGACTTGTTCTGTGTGTTGTGTTCTCTTTTAGCTGCTTATTCTTAGCAGTCGCATTGAAAAAATGTGTTTTTCTGTTCATAATAAATATAACAACACAGCTTGAAAAACATGACTTTTGAGCAAAGAAAGCCAGGCTTTGAAATCAGGAACTTCAAATCCTTCTGGAAAAAGCGTATGAGAATCATGGGGGAAAACATCTCCCTAGAAATAACAACCACAGCCTGGAAAGTGAACAGTGAAAATATTTTGCATGAACAGGAAGAATCCACAGCCGTGGAGAACCATTAGAGTCAGAGTTAATTAGGGCTGATTGACTGAGAACAGAGTCCCACACGAGCTTGGCTCTGCTGACAGAGCTGCTCAGAGCCTGTACTGAGTCACTGGGAAAACCACATGCTAAGTTGTTAGAAGGAGAAAAAAAAATTAAAAATATATATAAATACAGGCAGGTGGGATTTTCCATGGCCCTGAATGGAGGAGCCTGGAATTGGGCCTCAATCCCAACTGCTGGAGATGGTGCTGGCTGCTCCCCAGCTCCAGCCCCATTTTTCATCCTGGGAGATGCTCTCCAATGAGACCTCACGTCTCGCCAAGGATGTGCCTCACAGGAAATGGGAAGGCAGGAAGATGGATGGAGAAACTGCTCTCCCTGTGCAACCCACCTCTTCAAAAAGTGGATAGCAGGGAATGGAGAAGCCCTTCTCTTCCATCTCACTGCAGGTAGAGCTCCCGTGGCCTCACTGGGGTGGACGGATGACGGCCCTGCCTCAGGGTGCTCCTCACTCCAGAGAAAGTTTTAGGGCTGTGGAAAACCACTTCCCTAAATTGTCGCTGCTCTTTCACGTGAATGTCCTGCAAAAACTGAATGGGCATAATGTGTGTTATTGAGGGGTAACGTGGAAAAAGCAGAAGCAGAGCCTGGTGAAGGAGGGCTCTGCCAGCCCAGGATGACTTTTGGAACATGTTCTTTGCATATTCGGGGATGGAGAGCCTCAAGGAGTCAGTGGAGGGACTGGTCCTCCGGGACTCATCTCCTTGCTCCTTGTTCTGAAACCTGAATCTTCTGATTTCATGACTTTGCCATTATTTCTTTCTGCTGTCATTAATTCACACAGCTTCAACAACCCTGCTGGTGAGACAGTCCTGGCTGGGGTTTGTGGTGCATCAGGAGCAGGGCTGGAGCTCACATGGTGCAAGAGCATCTCCATCACCACCTCATTGCTCAGTCTGGGGCTGGGAGAATGAAAAAACAAGACTCCACCGCCTCTTGCTGCAGGTTTTTTACATGGTTTGGGGCTGTTTGGGTTCAGTCCCTGATCTTTCCCTCCTTAATCCTTTTCCTCATATGCTCCAGCCATAAATGTAACGGCACGGTCAGAGTCTCGCTGTTATTGTTCATCCTGTTTCTCATACAACTAAGTTTGCTCTTTTAACTCTTCCTGCTCACTCCATGCAGGGTTTGCAGCAGGAATTGTGCTGTCATTCTATGTAGTTAACTCAGAAACTAGTTACTGGCATGGATAATTTAAAATATTCCCTGGAACAGGCTGGTTTGTACCCATGGCTGTAGGACAGGGGCTTGGGTCTCTCTCCACAGAGGCCGAGTGGATGCTTCACTCTAAATGTCTGATTTCCTCTTTGAGGCTTTTTTCCCCTTTGAAAAATAGATTTGAGCACTCAAATCCACTCCTTGCTTCTGGAGATGTCAAGAGGAAAGGGGAAAAGGACCCATTGCTGCCCACCAGGACCAGCAACCCTGGAGAGAGTCCCTGAGTGCCCATCTGAGCCCTGCAGCTCCAAATGGAGCACCGTGGGGAACTGCTGCCACATCCTAAGGAGCTGCCTCATCAACTGCTTAATCACCTCTTTCACAGCCTCTCACTGTCCTGGCTCTGGCTTTTAAAGCTCTCCCTGTCTGCCTGGTTCTGGGAATGCCCCTGGGAGCAAGGATATGGGTTTGGACACCACTCTCAGGAACATGATGTGATTCTTGGGGGTCCTCCTGTGCAGGAGAGTCAGGAGCTGGACTCACTCAGCCTTGTGGGTCCCTTGGAATTCAGGATATTCCAGGATTCTCTGAGTGCTGTGCCTTTTGCCCCCAGCTTGGTGTCTCCTGCAGCAGCCACGTGGCCACCCTTCAGTCCCTGGGACCAAGAGGGATGACTTTGGCTGGGTGGTCGTGTCCTGATGTGTATTAAAGCAGGGCTGCAGCTCAGTTTCCTGGCTGAGCCCTTGAATAAACCTGGTCCAACAAATGAATGAGGGTTTATTGCATCCAAACAACAGGGAATTTGAACCCAGGCACGACTCAGAGAATAAAATCTACAAGACACCCAGGAGCCAGGTGGGAGCCTTCACCTCAATACATGACTCTGCCCTCCATGCCAAGTGTGTTCCAGGGATGCTCCCCCAAACCGAAATCCTTTCTTCTCTGCCTGGGCACAAATTTTTCGGGTCCTGGAGCCAGAGTTGGTCCCTGGCACAGCTGCCAAGGTAAGTGGTACAGGAACAGAGAGCGCTGCATATTTAGGAAGCCAAAGGAGAGCCGAGTTCCCTAAAGGGACGGACCGAGAGTGACAAGGCTGGAGAAGAGGCAAAAGCACCCAGCTGCTGGAGGCACGGGGACCTCTGTCCTCGGTGTCCCCACTGTCCCCCAGCGCGGGGAAGGCACCAGGAGCTCCCAGCGCCCGGCTTTGCTGCGTCCAGGTCACACCGAGCCACATGATCTGCGGGGTCGGAGCAGCAGCAACAACAGGAACAATCTGTGGGAGAGGAACTTAGGATGAGCCCACTTCTCTAAAAGTATAAAAAGACCCTGGGGGCCGCAAGAGGCATCGACTTTGCACGTCCTCCCCTCCCGCCGCCGCTGCCGCCGCCTCTCGCAGCCCCGACGGTTGGAAGCCTGGCGTTGTCCTGGCGTTGTGCAACACCATTCGTGTGCCCTTGGCATAGGCTCTGCCCGGCTCCCCTGCCCTGGCAGGAGAGGAAACACAGCCCCGCCGAGGCGCGAAGGTCCTTGGCAAGAGAGCGAAGGGCTCTGCTCAGCCTCTGTCCTGCTCGGGGGCTTCCCCTGGGGGATGGTCCTTTGAAAGGAGTGAGCAAACCTGAAATTAAAAAAAACCCAACAAACAAACCAACAACCCCCCTCTCTCCCCAAACCCCTCCCCAATCCAATTAAAGAGCATTAGGGAAGGAAATTGTAAAGAGTATCTGTTTCCTATCAAAGGATGCTCATGCAGCTTAAAAAAAGGAGCGGCGCCAATTAATTCAAAGCCAAACAGACTTTCAGCATCTTGCTGGATATAGTCACTCCTGTGCACAGCTACACCAGGGTGAATGGCAGTTTTGGGGGTCCTATTCCCTTCAATTTCTCCTTTCCCCCTCGATTTATTGGTGTTTCCACCTGCTGACCATTTGGGGGAAGGTTGTGTCCCTGGTGCACCATGGCTGTCACAGCATCTCTGAAGATGAAATATTTTAAAACCTATCTTTGGCTCGGGGAAAAAAACCACCATCCCTGTCTGAAATCTTCCCAACAGCAGAGAAAGACCCAGAGAAGATGAAGGCAAAGCTTGTCCTGTGGCCCCACTCAGAGCAGCTGATAGACAAGCACATCCCACACACAAGCCCGTCTCCAAGCCAGACCTGGTGGCACCTCCAGGAGACAGGTCAGATGCTGGGACTATCATCAGGCACATTTATAGATGCTTGTGATTTTTTTTTCTATGAGTTGTGAGCAAAAAAAATGTATCATCCCACATAGAAAACCTTGTTTCAGCCGTGTCCTTTGTCCCCCACTCCTGCAAAGCTGTGATAGAAGCTTTGCAAAGGGTGACATTTTCTCCTCGCCTAGAGGAAAACGTTTTCCTGATTGGAGAGATGGGAATAACAGAGGAGAAAATTAGATCCTAAATTCTAGGTACTTGTGGCTGAGAGAAAATTGGTCTCTAGTATTAATGCAAACTGATGAGATCAGAAGCTGGAAAACTCAGAACAAGATGAGATTTTAAAACTGCAGCTCATGGCCACTTGCACAGCAGCTGTGGCGGGTTTTAAATGTTTTTTTCTAGCGAGTCACTTAAATGAACCAGGATCTCTAAGATTCCAGGAATTTTGTTTGTGTTTTTTTTTTAAAAACTTATAGGAAAGGAGGAAGAAACAGATGGACTCGCTGTTTCTGAACTAAAAATACTGTTTAGAGAAGGACATCTGCAGCACAGCGCTGAATGTCAAGGTCCTCAGTGTTTTGGGTGTTCTCCTTCAAATGTCCCCTCCTGATGTTTGGAGAGGTGGGAAGGTTGGAAAGTAAAAGATTGCAGCCATGCCCTTCTTCCCTTATACATGCTTGTTCATCTGGAAGTTTTGCAATGAAATGGAGAGGAAATCTCATTTTCAACCTGCAGTCACGGGACAGGGCCACCCGTGAATTGTCCTTCCCAGTTTGGGATCTCTCTGTGGTGAACCTGGACCAGTCTCAACTGCTGGAGGTTGTCTGGGGACATGGGAGTCGTTGGGAAATCTGACAAGCCATTCATAAAACTTTGGGGAGAGTATTTGAAAGCCAAGCACATTCTGCCCCTCCCAGCACCGAATAAGTGACCTTTGTCCTGTCTTTTATTTTCACTTTCGAGCTCTTGCCTTCCAGAGGTCAAGCAGTTTTTAAAAAGTTCGGCAGTATTAAAGAGGCAGGATTAATTACCCCAGTTATTTTATCTTGCTGGCCACTGTGTCATCCTGCTTTTGCCAAGGTCAGGGATCATGCAAAAAAATCAAAATGTTCCAGCACAGAAGTCAGCTCCCAGTCAACCCAGAAAACTTAAAAGGCCCAATCTTTGCAAAAATACCCTTGTGTGTCTCGTCCCTCCATCCAGAGAGTCTTGAGTCTTGGCAGTTCTTGTTTTTCAAAAAAAGGAAGAACAGTTTTCTGATGTAATGTCAGGACTCTGGGAGCTGGAGATTCACAGGGAAGAAAAAAAATAACAAGTGTGGCACAGCTCCTCATAAAATGATGAGAAACCACCTGTGCTTCCCTGTGGTCTTGTTAAACCAGAGCTGCAGAAAGGTACTGTCACTTTGCCTCTCAAATGTGATTTGGTTTATAAGATTATATCAATATGGGGCAAGGAGTGCGCAAGTCAGGCCATAAACCTACATCAGCTAAAGCGTGTCGCTGTTATTTAACCTCTGATTAAATAAAATCCTTAATTAGCGAACCCCTGGAGTGGGGTTTGGTGTCTCTTATCAGCGCTCAGGGGGAATATCACCTCCTTTGTGCTCTGATAGCAGCACCCCCGAATCCGGAGTTAAACATTAACGAGCTGTCACAGCACCGGATTCCCAGAAATCTGGCGAGCTAAGGTCACCCACAGGGATGAATAACGAGGTTTATCTGAAATATCTGCAGGACACAGTGGGTCAAGGCTGCGGGGGAAGACTCATGCGGGTGTCAGCAGTCCCTGTCATGGCTGAGGTCTCTCTTGGCTAATGTCAGGGCTTCTTGCTTCAGCCTTGTGGTCCAGCGGCTCCTTCCCTCCGGAGGCTTAAAGGAGAAAAAAAAGCAAGAGAGGCGGGGTCAGGCTTGGTATCTGAAAGCCATTCCAGCGCTGCTGCTTTTGTTGCTGTTAATGGGACAGCACCTGGAATTCTTGGTGCTCGTGTGAACCTCTTCGGAGGGCGGCTGCAGCCGACAGTGCGGCAAGGAGCTCCCAGGGCTAATTACCTCTGCCAAGTCAAAGTGCTGCCCTTTGAGGGGGGGGGTTAATTTCCCGTCTATTCCTTTCATCTAATGGCTCCTTGTGCTTGGAGTACAAGCCATGAAAGCAGCTCTTAATCTACCTCCCGCCTCCCACCAATTATTTAATACCTGGATTTTATTCCTTCTCATTTGTCTTTCTAACTACCCTAATTTCTCCGGTTTCTCTCATCAGCGTTTTCCCAAGCTCTTTATTGTTTTCTGATTGCTGTAATTCTGCAATATCTTTTGGCACTAAAGCCCAGCTCCCCAGAGGAATCGGCTCATGAATTTATACAGCGACATTACACAGGCTTTTCAGACGAGTCTCGGGGCTGATTCGGATGCCCAGAAATGCTCCTTCTGTTCCTGCCTCTCCTGTCGCTGCATCTCTTTAATGAGTGGTTCTGCAGAAATTAGCGAGCAGAAATTGCACAAGCGGCTGCACTCCTGGTATAAAGAGCCATGAAAGTCTGAGTCACGAATTTTGGAGGCTGAATGTTTGGCCTCCTCCATCCTTCCCCACTCTCCATGCCTTGGCAGGACATTTCTCTCTTCATTTGTCAAGACAAGAGTTTCAGCCTAGGGGAGGAAATTTTCCCCATGGTACTAATTTCTTCTTCTACTTCTTGCAACTGAAGCACATTTGAGAATTTGTTCCTGAAACTTCCCATGTTCTAATTTTACATGATGAGGCTGTCAGAAGCAGCACATGAGAGAAATGAGATCTCCTCCGCAGCTTTGAGGTGACTGGGCTGCCCTAGAAGGGCTGATGAAACTTAAGCTCATTAATACCAAATTTCCTACCTTGGTTACGGAGTTTTTAGGTGACAAGACTCAGCCTGGGCCTGGCATGACTTTAGTGAAATCCTCTTTAAACAATGCAACCTCCTTTTTTCCCTCTTGGCAGAGGAATCTGCCTTCTAACCAAATACTTGAAAGCGCTCATGCCAGGAGAGGAGTTTTAAATATGATCAGTATGGGGAAATACATTGGGGTGCTGGGAATAAACATGTTCCCTGGGAGTTTATTTGCTTGTCTTACAGGGCTCGCCCAGACTAAGGATCGGCTGAGACGGGAGCCAAATGTTGCTTTTCCTCTTCCAGGAATTTGTCCCTTTTTCTGTCTGAGAGGAGAATTAATGGAGTCACAAATTATGACGAGAGGTTCTGTTTGTGAAATATCCCGCATTTTTTGGAGGGCAAGAGGATGCAGCTGCACGGTGAGTATGGGTGGGTGGGTGGACGGAGACGCACCCACGTCAGATTCTGGTGAAGTTGCACTGATCAAAGATGAGGCTTTGGGTCCCTGACCCCCCATGACTGCTTCTTCTGGCTGATCCTGATTGGAAAGGCACAATAACTTGAAGTTTTCTCTCTGGTGAGAACAAAATCTAGTGCTCCCTAAAGGCCTCCCAGAAAGGCTGCTCAAGGCCAGAGTGGGCAAGTAGTTTCCTTTATGGCTTGCTGGTTATCTGCCTTATCTGCCTTCTCTCGAGTGCAGGAGGAGAAAAGCAAAGACTGATGTGTAATTACACAGCTGGCAAACAGGAAGAGGTCAGAAAAAACACCTGAAGATCCAAACACCTTCAATTCTGGGAAGGTTTGGTTGGCACTGGGTGGTGGGGTTTGCCCTCTGTTGTGTTCTGCCAGGACTTGCAGTGTGAATTTGCAGGCAAGTCTCAGATCAAAGTTGGATCATGAATCAATCCATGTGGGCTTGACATGTTACAGTCCCAAGGCCTTCAAGGCTGAGGGCTGTAAATGCCATCAATGCATGAGCCCATGAATGAAATTGGTATCTATTCACTCCCATGATTAAAGGTGGGAGGGGGAAAACCTTTCCTCAGTTGGACTGACCTCTCTCTATTAACATTTTTCTCCCAAATCTGTTGAACAACAAGACCAACATGGGGCCAACTCAAGACCAAACCTTTGAAGTCTTCCCGTAAGCACAATCAGTCTCAGTCACAGTGCCTAGCGCTGTTTTAAGTGGTTTTCATTGGCATGGGTGGTCAAGGTGGCTGACCATGCTCTCTGTGTCTCTCCATCTCAGATGCCTGCTGGGACTCTGTTTTTTTTGAGCCCACAAGCATCATCGCCTTCGTCTCGAAGAGCTTTTTCCCCTTTTCTGGCCCTGCGGTGGTTCGACGGGAGCATGTCACGGGATAAACTGTCATGTGGAACCAACCAACCGCATCTTGGTGTGGTCCGGACTTACCTTTTTTTATCTTTGGAGAGAGCAGATTATGACCATAAAAGGGAAGAACGGAATATTGGGGGGGGGGGGGGAGCCCTGCTCCGATTGGCCGGGTGCCGATGCGCGATGGTTTCGGGGGAAATAACCAGATCGGAGTAATTTTTGGGCTGAGAATAAAAACAATACAACAAAACCATGTGGTTCACCATTGAAACCAAGACAGGACTTTCGGTGTTGGTGCCTCCTGTTGTTCTTGGTTCCACCTGCATGAAACTGCTGCAGGGCCTTCACTTCCACATGGGCACAGCCACACAGGCCTCCTGGTTCCCGTAAAACATCTCTGCGGCCAAAACCAGCTGATGCCAACTAAGGTAACGTCTCCTGGATGTTAACGGGAAGGATCTGGTTGCCTGAGAACCAGAATTGCAACCACCTCCTGTGAACCCATCTCTGCAGCCGTGCCCAGCTGGTGTCACCTAAGGTAACATCTGAAGATGAACTGGAAGGTTCTGCTGGCCAGGTTGGCCAGGAAACAGATCTGCAATCACCCTCTGTCATCCTGCTGGCCTTCAGAGTTGGGAGTGACCAAGCAACAGTTTGTTGTGGTTGAGTATCTGCATATCCATGTCTGAAAACCAGCAGAACGAAGTCCCTTCATGCCTGAACACCTCTTCCACCCAACCCTTGGTAGTCCATTTGCATGGTTAAAACCAGGACTTTAATCTCCTGAGACACTCGCTTAAAATGTACCACCAGCACTGAGTTACAGCATTTAGTAAACATGATAAAAAAGGCTGAGAGGGTTTCCCGGAAACTTTGGCAGCTGTAGTTTGGGAGCAGATGTTGGTGACAAGCAAAGTTCTTGTGAGCCATGAAGGCATTTTCCCATTTAAGGGCTGGCAAGAGAACTTCACCCCTTCTGGGAAGGCCGTGCCCATGCTAGTTCTTCACTCATTGCCTTCATCCAGTAATAACTTTACAGTTAATGTTGTTCTTGGGGTTGGGAACGGGCTCTCGTCACTGAGCCATTGGCAAACACCTGCCTCGCCTTGTGTGCTCAGGGTGGCAGCAGGGCCATCTGTGACCAGGAGTGTCTCTTTTGGAGGGTGAACCCACAGAGCGAGGTGGCAGCCTGGCTGCCATGTTGGGGCATGTTTGCATTAACCACCTCCCAGAAGAAGTGTTTGGCAGCCTTTGGTCACTTCCTTAAACTGAAATGGGCTGTTGGTCCCCTCTCACTGGATGCCCCTGACAGCATCAAGTTGATTTTTGGCTCCTTGGGGGAGTCTGTCCAAGCCCAGGGAGATGAGCTTTGCATGTGGCTGCACAGACACTTTACCCTACTCTGTTCATCCCTTTCTTCAACTTTCCTCCCCTTCCTCAACTTTCCTCCCCATTCCTCCTCACATCCACCCGTCCTTCCCGGTTGTCTCACTTTCTCGCAAGCATCTCATTTCAGATAAACACTGGCAATGTTGCTGATAGTCCTGCACCATCCCCTCACCTCTCCCTCCCCATCATGCCCCCTCCTCTGCTCTTGCCCTGGTCCCGGGTACCTGTTGCTCTCCCGTGGCAGCAGTTCCCTGGTTCTTCTCACTCCACCACCAGCTGCAATTCCTCTGCCCATCACCACTGCTGCTATTTCTTCAGCAGCGACCGCAGCGGCGAGTCCCGGGACCTATCGCAGCATCACAAGCCATGGTGCTTGGCCCCACAAAACCAGAGGGGAACCACAGCCTCTTACTCATTGGCACCAGAGTGATGCTCCCCCAGTGGGCAGTGGTTTGGGGAGAGGGGGAAGAGGTGGCTGCATCCCTATCAGGGCAGCGTGCCTTCTTGGAGGGAGGGGGTTGGTCTCCTCCGTGACCATCAACTCAATATGTGGGGCTCTCCAAAACCAGCCTGGGCTGCACGAGCCAAGGTCTGGGTAAAGGAGCGAAGGTGGCCTTTGAAGGTTTGTTATCAATGTGGCTCAGGGTAACACCGTTGGTTAAACAGCTCTGGAAGCTGCAGTGGGCACCTGGGTAGAGCCAATCCAACCCATGGGCTGTGTGGTAGCTTGTTGGTTGCTGTGTTAGGCTTAAATCATGAGGGTTTGGGTCTAAACTGGGTTGTTCTGCAGTAAAATTGAATAAAAACCCCTTGCCTGAAGTACAGCTAAAGCACTCTGGATATTTCAGGCATTCCCTTGTCCTCATAATACCTCCTGGGGCAGACTTGTGCTCATGTCCCCATGGCATTGACACCTAAAGGAGCCTGGGGGATGCAGAGGGATTCACCCAAGGCTGCAAAGGAAGTCTGGATTCACAGTGAATCCACCTCCAGCTCCCAGCCTGAGCAGGCTCCAGACTCCCAGACCACAGGTTTCCTTCCCAGCCCTTCAGTCCTAACCCCAAACCAGGCTGCAGAGAGTGAGAAAGAATCGTACAAATGCTTTGCCTGCATTTCAGAGGAACATCCTGGTATTGCCTGTGAGCCTCGGGGTCCTGACAAGCCCCAGTCCCAGACACAGCCTGGTGCAAGAGACACTCAGCCCGGCTCAAAACAGCCAGGGAGAGCAAACTACAAATTTCAAGGATAATTCTGGCACTTCAAATGACAGTATCCCTTATGCAAGAGGTACTTTTCCCCTGCAGAATGAGGCTTGCAGCAATCTGGTCTAGTGGAAAATGTCCCTGCCCGTGTCAGGGTTTGGAAGACGATGATCTTTAAAGTCTCTTCCAATGCAAACTATTCTCTGATTCTGTGCCACTGCCACTGTTCTGGGCCACACTCTGCACAGTGCCTGCAGACAGGCCATAAAACCGAGCAAGATGCAGCAGGGCGAACAACAACAGGCAAATGAGCATTGAAAAAAAGAATAATTAAAAATAAAAATAAAAAAAAAAAGCAGCTTTAACTACATGACAGCTTGGTTGAGCCCCTGTTCCTGTATTTGCTTAGCTGAGGGCTATCTTTATAAGTCCTTGCTACCAGATGTTCCCGCATTTGCATGTGGGGTGAAGGGGAGGGATGCTCGTCGGGCCCCGGGGGTGCTGGCTCGGCGCTGCAGCCGGATGGCGATTGCCACCCAGTGGCTGCACACACCGTGGTGCCTAAAAATAAAACATCCTGCCTGCAAGCGCATTAAAAACCTTGACTTTTCTCTCTCTCCCTCCCTCAGAGACGGCGAAGCCTTGGGCACGGCTCAAGGCGCTCCCTTTCCCAGCCGGGGGAGTTTGGCTGCGAATGAGTCATAAAAACCAGCTTTTTGTTTTTTTATTATTATTTTTTTTTTATTGTAAGTCGCTGCTGCTGCTGAGCAGCTGAGCCCAGCACTCAGGGAAACTCTGCAGGGCTGAGAAAACCTTCTCACACCTTGGTCTGTGTCCTGACTGAGGCACTCCTCGAGGCTGGCAGTCAGTCCCATCCTCAGGGAAGGTCCCAGCGGGGACCTGGGAGAAATGTGCTCCTATCTCCAGAGCCC
Source organism: Pitta sordida (assembly GCA_013390025.1). Taxonomy (NCBI): domain Eukaryota; kingdom Metazoa; phylum Chordata; class Aves; order Passeriformes; family Pittidae; genus Pitta; species Pitta sordida. Next base: position 840,028 of record WEKX01002657.1, on the reverse strand, counting down.
CTCTCACCCCGAGCTTATTCCTTAGCACAGGTCATGCCAAACTGTAAGTCTAGGGGTAATTCCTAGACCTGTGGCTGCTGCAAGTTTCCATCTCAGAGAGCACAGCCAGAGACAGCCCAGGAGGGACCTGGGCTTTGATGGTTTCCCAGTTAATCCCTCCCAGGCTGAGGCTCCTTTTCAGCTCTCACTGATTTTCTCCCTGCATTGGAAGCAGCAAACTCCCCCCAGCAATCCCAGCTCTCTCCTAGAGAATTTTTCCAGGTGTGTTTTATATTTCTCTGTTGTTACCTATGAAAAGTCATCGTGAATAAACAGAATTACTCCTGTTCCATGCAGCAGCATTAGCTCTGCACCCCACAACCCCATTTCCATTACTTACACAGCAAACAAGCCTCACCTTTATGCAGACACCTCCCCAACACACTTATTTGACCACAGACCCTTTAAATTCAGCACGGTGCAGGCTGCTGTGGCTAATGAGGCTAATTAGGAGCAGGGGGAAAGGAAATGCTTTTGCTGCAGTATAATTCTTATATTTTTTTTCCTGCTGCTTCAGTGGCTTGAGCAGATCACATCCCTTGTAGGCTGTAACCTTCATGTTTGTGTTGTAGGTGTTGGCTGACAGGGCTGAGCCAGCTGGTTGTTCCTCTTTGCTCCTGGATGCTGCTGGAGTTGTCAGGGCAGTGTATTCCCTGGATTTTGTTTTAAATGCACGCTGCATCCCCTGGAAATGCTTTGAGTGGGTTGTTCCTCAGCTATAGCTGCCTGAGCCCCGGGGGGAGCTGTGTCAGAGTTAATGGCTGCTGGCAGATTTTCTTTAAGACTTGCAATGGAGCATAAATTACTTGTTCCTGAAGCTGTAGGGAGATAACCATGACTCCAGAAACCCTCCTGATGGGCTGAAGTGATGATTCCTCTTACTTTCCCTCTGCAGCTTGAGAGGCAACGTTGCTGCTCCCTTGCCTTGAGGGTTCCCCCCCATCATGCGGGGTGTGGGTGTCCCTTCTCCTTTGCTCTGTTCCTTTGCTTGGGGGGTTTCTGCTTGGGAAATCCCACCAGGCTGATCTACAAGGAGAGACTTGTGATAAATCAACTGCTTGGGCAGCTGATGGAGGTGGTGTGGGGATGATTTCCCTTCCCTGCTCCATCACAGGTGACAGGAATAGTCCCCATGAGGCTGTTCAGGGACTCCCCTGGGATGCTGCTGCTCAGTGTCCTCCTCCTTTTCTTACAACAAACTTTACAAAATTAACAGGACTAGAAATTTGGGAGGACCCAGGGGTGTGGGTTTGTGTTGGGTGTCCAGAGCCAGAAGTCTCAGGTCCTCTCTAATCCCCCAGACCAACCCCTGATGTCAGAACTAATTCTGGAGAGCCACGGATTAAGGAGAAATTCCTTTCTCAATCATACTCTCGAGGCACAGGGTTTAATTTAAAATCTCTGCTCAGCTGCCTTGCAGGAATCACCTGCTGCTTTTGCAAGGGAAAAATCCCAGTGCTGATTGTTCCAGCAGTAATCCCAGTGCTGGTTGTTCCAGGATTATTTGCAGCCTGGCTCTGAAGCTGCTTGGCCACCCGAAGGCACCTCTGCAGAAGCATTTCATGCACAAATCCTGTCTCCTGCAGCACAGCTGATCCCCTCCTGCAGAAGAGCATCCGTGGGAACTGCTTTGGCCACTGCTAAACTTTCTCTCAGTGCAAGACTTCTTCCCTCTTGCTCCTTCATGTCAGCATTTAGTTTACACTTGGTTCATCTGAAAAAAAAAAAAGCCAACCAAAGAAAAAAAGAGCAGCAGCCTCCAAACCATTTCCTCTTTCTGTGAGATGCGCTGCTGAGCTGGGACACAAACAGAGCCCGTGTGGGTTTGACAAACTGGCTCTGCAGCCTCTTTGGGTTGGGTTTGGTGGGAGTGAAACCAGGATTATTTTTTTGTTTTGTTTTATTATATAATAGCCTGGGATTGCTGTAAATTCTCTGTATGTTTAAAACCAGAGCAGCAGCGTGGAAGGGAAGAGCCTGTGGGGGCTTGGCTGTGGTGGCTGCACCTCTGGGATCTCCTGGGGCATTGGTGGGGGCAGACACTTTCCTGCAAACATTAATTAGATATAAGGAAGGAGATTTTTACAAGGTGGTGGGAAAACGCTGGCACAGGCTGCCCACAGTGGTGGTGGATGCTTCATCCCTAAATACATCCCAGGTCAGGTTGGATGGGCCTTTGAGCAGCCTGATGTAGTTGGAGGTGTCCCTCATTGCAGAGGGTTGGATTAGATGAGCTTCAAAGGTCCCTTCCAGCCTTAGGCAGCCACGTTGGGAGGGAGTTTGCTCAGGTCTCTGCTGGAGGAGATGCTGCTTTGGCAGCTGAGCAGCAAAAACATCCCCCTGAGTACTAATGAGAAAGCAGAAACTCGGCTTTTTCCCCTAAATCAGCCCAGAGAAGGCACTCTGGGGTTTCAAAATCTAACCTTTTCTCAGACTTCCTTAAAAATTTAACTTATTCCTTCACTGGGCTCTTCCTTTCCCTAAGGCGAGAGGGGAAGTGGAACCATCTACCCATATTGATTTTTACATCTCTGGTTTTATTCCAGACTATTTCGGCAAAGCTTCAGAAAAAACCACAATGTTTAGATGCAAAGCTGAATGCTTAAAAAAGGGCTTTTGCATCAGGTCTCTGTAAGTTTTTATCCTCTATCCCTCTGGCTGGTCTATCTGTTCTTCCGATAATCATTAAGTGTCTGTGGAACCAGTTGCCCAGCCTGGCAGGTAATTTTCTGGATACCTTAACACAGAGATTATATTGTGTTTTAAAAATCGTTCCTTTGTTCTGGAAAACCCGCTAAGAATGGTGGTGTTTAAATTTCATTTCTAGACATTACTCTTCTGTGTTTTGTATTTCCATGCCTCAACATAAAATCTGCACATCTATACAGTAGGTATGAATAATACTCCTCATAAATATATAAAGCTTTTAAAACATTCATGTCCCAGCTAAAACCCATCCCAAATCAAACAGATTTGGAGAAGAAATGAAGGCAATAACCTGGATTTTCTGCTTTTTTTGCGCATTCTGCCTCCTTTGAAAGGGCAGTTACACATTCCTCAGCTGCTCTGTAGTAATTTTTTTTCCTACAGAAAATCCTGGTGCAGTGGGAAGGTGCATTTATCAAATGCTGTCCCTCCATTCCTGCCTGCCCTGGCTGGCAATTAGCAAAGGGATTTGCAGTTTTACCACCCAGTTGCAACAGATTCATCACTTCATCATAAATTTAGGAGAGCTGCTGTTTTCTGTGCTGGTATAAAACATCTCTGAGCAAGGCTTGGCCTGACCTGGGTCTCAAAGCACTTTAATTCCTGCTTTAATCCACACAGGGCTGATTGTCAGTGATTTTTCTCTTCACAATAAGGGATGGAAGGAATGGTGACATGAGATCAGAGGGAGACGGGACTTTGGTTAAACCTGGATTCATTTAAACCCAGAGTTCTGCACAGAGAAACGCTCCTGGGCGAGTGGTGCTGGCACAGCCTTTGATGGTGAGAGGGATTAGGGACTCCAGGGGGATCTGGGGAGACAAGGTTTAGACTGGATGTTAGGAGGAGCTTTTTCACAGAGACAGTGATCTCTCAGTGGAATGGGCTGCCCAGGGAGGTGGTGGAGTCACCATCCCTGGAGGTGTTTAAGAACAGACTGGATGAGGAGCTCAGTGACATGGGCTTAGATGATGGAAAGTTCGGATGAACAGAGCGTGGTGCCCATGGCTCTGGGGTTGTGGATCCCTGGGTGGGTCCTCACTCGGATTTGGACTAGATGATCCTTGTGGGTCCCTTCCAACTTGGAATAACCTGTGAACTGAGCCCCAAAAATAACGCCAGACCAAGGCCAGTTCTCTGTCGGGCTGTGCATAACTTCTGCCAAAGCCTCACTTGATCCCAGTGAGCGCAGGGAAGGCTCAGATCCGGAGCGATCCCAAGGAAATGCCTCACGTAGGGATGGGAGCACAGACCCACCACAAGGCTGCTTTGTTTCCTCTCTCCAGGCGGCCAGAAAAGCTCCGGCTGCTCAGAGAGATCCTCATCCGTCTTCTCTTGGAGACTGCCTCCCTCTAGTGAGAGCCGGAGCCACCCACACGCCGGCCCAGGCTCTTCCCCGTGGGTGCTGTGCCGCTCACATGGAGGGTGCTGCAGGAGCCTCGGGTCCTGGGTGCCCTCCAGCACACCCCCAGGGTGCTGTGCATGTCTTGGGTGCCGATCTGATGCACCCACGGTGCCGCGCACGGCTCGGATGCTGCACTCCAGCTGCCAAGGGTGCTGAGCGGCTCTGAGGTGCTGCGCGTGTCTTGGGTGCTGTGCTGCACACACCCGGGAGCTGTGCAGGAGCCTCAGGTACATGTCTCGGGTATTGCACAGTCTGGGAGGGCTGTGCCTGCGGAATCGTGGAACGGTTGGGGTTGGAAGGGTCCTTAAAAATCATCTCGTCCCAAGCCCTCGTGTCGCGGGTGTTTGATTGTCCCGAGCCCCTGAGCTGTGTCCCACCGTGTGATGCTGCCTGGGGGTCAGGGGCTGCTCCCGACACAGGAGGGTGGAACGACACAGACAATTCCCGATCCTGCGCGGGATCTGGGAGCACACAGAGGAACGGGCAGCTGTGAACCAGCAGCCTGAATCTGCTCTGAACTGGCGCTTTGCGTCGAGCGGCTGGTGCGTTTTTAATCCTATCCCAGAGCCCCCAGGCAGGATTTGTTGTGCTGCCGGATTTTTCGTTCCTCAGCCAGGGTACGATTTCATCAAACGAGCTGTATAATTTCCCCACATCCTCAGGGGCTGGCCCGCAGCTCAGCTCCTCCGGGCTGCCCTTAGCAACCAGCGCAGGAGAAAACGGAGCTCCACCGCCAAAAGATGCTTCCCACCCGCTGGAGCATCTCCCCGGAGCGACCGGCAGGGCACGGGCAGCACCTGAACATGTCACACTCCTGGTCCTTGCCCTCTCTTTTGTCACAGCTGAGCCTCTGCTCCTGGCGCAGCCACAGCCCTTGGCTCCAAAGGATTTGGATGCCATCCTAAATCGGCATCAGGTCTCGCCGGGGGGTGTGCAGGAGGAATGCTGTGAGCTGCAGGGCTGGAATTCTGCAGGGCAGTGAGCTCTGAGCATCCCCAGCTCATCCAGGCTGACCTGAAGGTTCTTAACCCGGGTGGATGGAGGGGAAAATATTTATTGTCCCAGCAGCAAGGATCCTGATTTTTCCAGCCAGGCTGCTGCAGAGCTCTCAGGGAGGTGTGTTGCGCACAGAACTGAAGGGAAAGGTAGAAACAAGACCGGCAACTCTCTCACTCATCCTTGCAAAAAGGTTAATTCCCTTCCCACACCACCAGCGTTCCGTGAATCCCACCAGCAGCGGGGTCAGCGCTGGGGTGTGCAAGCAGCAGATATTCCAGCTGGGGAACATATGGAAGCGTGGCAAGCAGGAGCAGCGAGAGGGGTTGTTTCCAAGCCCTTCTGCCTTGGCAGCTGATGTGGTTTCAGAAAGAAAACGCTGTTTTCAGTGCCTGAAGGGAGGTGGCAGGTTTATGTCGGGGAGGGGGATGAGGGAGGCAGCAAAGGGACCCCCGGTGAGAGATCACCCACAGGCAAGAACTGTGGGGAGCAGCAGCAGAATGAAGTGTCTGTTTTGATCACACTTAGAGAATGAGCAGGATGGAAAGCAAAAAATAAATGAGCTGAATGTGCTGGAAAAATGGGGCTTGGAGGGAAGTACCTGCCAAGCAGTAACAGTGCGTGGTGTATGTGTGTAATCTGGCCAGTGGAAAAAAATCAATCTTGTGGGCCAAAACCAAGGTATAATTTGTTGTTTTCTGCATTTTGAAGCATGAGATGCTCTCCACCTCCCTCTAGAATTGGGAATATTTCTGGTTTGCTTCTGTCATATGTTGATAAAGGCTGAATATCAATGTTTTGGGAGCTATCACTCAAGGAGAAGAGCTCACAGGCACTGGGGCCAAATTGGTTTTCCTTAGGGAGACCTGCTGGGAGGTCACCAGCGCAGGTACCTCTGTCTCTGCTGGGGCACAGGAACCAGCCTGATGTGATTTCTGCGTGTGCCCCCACCTAAGATAAATTAATGATAACCACATCCCAGGGGTGGTTCTCCCCTCCAAACTCACCTCTCCCTCCTCATCTTCTCCCAGCCCCCAGACAGGATCAACCAGGGCTTTGATTTCAAAGCCTGCTTTCCCCTCCCCTCTTTTTCCTCTTGTCTTACTTCGTCCTGCTGCTGCATTTCCTCCCTCCTTGGAGATACGTATCTCCCCCCACCCTTCTCTTTTATATGGCACCTATTAGGCTGCTACCTATGTGTGGATGAGGGGGAGCACAGACCACCCTCCTTAAATCCCCCAGGATTCCAGAGGTCTGGAAAGGTGACAGCTGCAGTTCCCCTGGGTGCCATATAACAGCAAGGGGACTGTTTCCACCAAAGGGTCCCTGACACTCATAAGTCAGTTTGGGGACTTTGATTCAGATAATGATCTCCACAGGGCTTGCCTTCAATTAAGGCTGAGGGATGGGGTTTATGGCTCTGGTTTCCCCCAGGCAATTGGCCCTCGGCATCAGAGGGAATGGCACTGGGTGTTACTGGGATCTGCAGCACTGGGATGGAGTGATGGGGGCTTCTCCTGGGAGGGGCAACGATGGCTACAGGGAAATCTGAGCAGGTTTCTCTCCAAGAAAATGCCTGGTGGTATCTGAGCCCGACATACTCCTAAACCAAGAGCTGAAGCTCCCTGTGAACCTTTTGTTAGAAATTAGGGGTAGTTGGGGAAATGGGAGTGGAAGAAAACCTGTAAAAGCTGTATTTGAGCACAGACCACCCCTCTGTCCTCTCTCCCCTGCCCAAGGATTGAGCAGACATCAACAGCTGTTCCCAAGTGCCTCAGCTATTTTTCCTGCGTGGCAAAATAGGGATAAATGGGGATAATTAATCCATTTTCTGAGCAAAGGCAGCATTTTGCCATGCAGGGGTGCAAATACTTGGAGTGCTGCTTTGTACACTGGGTATTAACTGCGCCTCCTGAAGGATTAAAGGGGCAGGGAGCCTCCATTTGCCATGATTTATGGTGCCCAGCACATTGTCCTCAACTGCTCTCCTTGTTCCAAAGCTGCCTTCAGCCCTGGAGCTGCTTTTGGGGAGCGCAGCTGAAACTCCATCAGAAAAGAGTCACGTCCCTCTGGGTGCAGTTGCATTTTGGGCTGCTTGTTTTCTTCCCATCTTAGGCAAATCCACGATCAGCTTTAGAGAGGGAGGTGTCACCCCAAATTTCAGGAATCAGGGAGCATCTCCGGGTGCCAGGAGGGTGAACCCTGCAAACCCGCGTTGCCGGAGCCGCTGCTCATCCCTCCTGTGCCGAGTGGTAGCCAGCGGCATTCCCAAAGAGTATCTGCTGTTATTGCATTAATTACAGTAATCTAATGGGAAATGTAAACAGGAAAGCTCCGGGGGGAGATAAGGGGTGCAGGGATGTGAGGCAGGGGCTGACAAGCTCCCTCTGGCGCGAGGAATGGAGTTCAGAGGAAAAGTTGACTTTTCCAGCCAGCGGCTGGCGGCCGCTCAAAGGTGTTAATTAGGGCGGCCCGATAACAACTGGGACAGTGTCCCCAGCTGTTTCCCTTTTTTGGGAACAATCGCATTCCCAGGCCTTGAAGTTCAGCTGCAGAGACCCAATGCCTTTCGGGGGATGGAGCCCTGCAAGAAACGAGGGGGAATGGATCAAAGTGAGAGGAGGTTTAGATTGAAAATTGGGGTGACATTGTTCCCACAAAGAAGCTGTGGGTGCCCCATCCCTGGAAGTGTCCAAAACCGGGTTGGATGGGACTTGGAGCACCCTGGGATAGTGGAAGGTGCCCCTGCTCCATGGCATTTTCACATCCACAATGGTTTTATTTGGCACTTCTCTCCTTCAAGGCTCCAGCTTCTCCTCCCAGACTGTGCTTCCAAATGTGGTGCCTGAGGGAGAAGTGTGTTCTAGAGACCTTAATTTTACTTCTGAAATGACCATATCCATGACCATCCCTCACAGCCAACAATTCCTTCCCAATATCCCATCTCTCCCTGGCAGTGGGAATCCATTCCCTCTCACCCTGTCCCTCCATCCCTTGTCCCAAGTCCCTCTCCGGCTCTCCTGGAGCCCCTTTAGGCACTTGAATGTGCTCTGAGGTCTCTCTGGAGGTTTCTCTTCTCCTTGCAAACCTCTGTGTATTTTTTTGCATCCTCTCCACCAGTGGCATCCAGGAACTGGGCAGAGATTTGTGTAGGGACAGAACTGGGGCAGGAAACATTCCACGGGTGAAACAGCCCCACCACTTGTGTGTGTGTGGGGGTGACTTGAGTGAGATGTTGTTTCTCAGAGCCTGCCAAGATAAATGGCCACGTTTCCTACTCAGAAAACAATTCCTTCTGAATGGCCAAGCAGAAGGGAGACTTGCTCCAGGGCAGGTCTTGCTTTCACAGAAATGTTTTTGGGGAGGAGGAAGTTAAAACAACAGAAGGGGCTTTGTGAGAGGCTGCGGTGCTGCAGGCACCCCTCAAGAAAGAAGGGGGTAATGGGGATGGATGGCATCCTGGATCTGCTCCAATACGCACGTTTGCTATTGAAAATAAATAAATGAATGAATGGATAAATAAAAATATAACCTTCTGGTACTTAAAGAGGCTCCAAGAAAGCTGGAGAGGGACTTTTGACAAGGAGTGACAGGACAAGGGGGAATGACTTCCCTCTGCCAGGGATAGATGGGATATTGGGAAGGAATTCTTCCCTGGCAGGGTGGGGAGGCTCTGGCACAGGTTGTTGTGCACAGCATCCCAACTGACCAGAGCAACCTCCTGCCTCCTTCTCAGGCTTCACCTCCCAGGTCAGCCCCCCAGATTCAGTTACATGTGGCAGTGGTCCCTGGCATCACCACCCCATCCCATCCCAGCATGGGTCTCATCAGAGCAAATAAATGTAATCAGAGTCAATGTGGAGGTGAAATTAAACCTGTCAGCTCTGCTCGGGAGTGAAGAGCAACCTCTGATGGTCAAAATTAATGGGAACACAACCAAAACATGTGCAGTCTTTCTTACCCACACAAAAAGCAGATTATTTATTCAAATAGGAGTTCCTGCAATTGGAGATTTCTTGTTACTGATATTTAGGATTTTTTGGGGAAGAAGAGTTTAGTACAGAGAAGAAATGGTTGGAAATGGATTGTGCAGGATTTGGGGGAAATGAGTCGCCCTGAGTGGCAAAAGCCCCTTCTCTGAGGTCTGTGAATGCCCCTGGCATCTCACAGAGGTCCTTGTTACCAAGGACCCCTTGAGAACCAAGCAAGTGTCGTGACTGGAGTGAATTGTAATTTAGTGACCTTGCTGGAGGAAATTATTTTGCTCAAAGCAAGATAAATTTAGAATTCAATTTTCAGTCATTTTTCTTTGCAGGCAGGTATGTTTTTCTCTTCCTGAGCATTTTCTTCATGTTTTCATTTGCAAAAGGTGAATCAAAAAAAAATCCCCCTGGTGCCCTTGGCAAACAATTTTCCTCTTGTTGACCCTCACCATGAGCCTGCCTGCATTGCAGAAATCCTGCTCATCTCTTCTCAAAGTCTGCATTGATTTTATGGATTTTAAAGGTGTTGGAAGTGGTGAGAACACCCTCTTTTGAGGAAATCCACAATGCCTCTCCTGCTAAGCCTGTTGCTCTGCCTTCATGTGGATTTATATTTGTGCCACTGAGTGCATAACTTGGCTCTGAACCTCTTTGAGCTCTGCTGTCTAGAGGACAAGCAAAGAGCCTAAACCCAGCTATTAAAAAGCCTCTCTCCTAGTGCTGCTCAATTTGAAATACATCTGGAAGGATAAAAGCAGTGCCTGTGCCAGCCCTGAGCTCCAAGCCATCACCCCCTTGTCCTGCAGCTCTGCCCTGTTTTCCTTCCTTTCAAGTTGCCTTCTTTATAACCAGAGAAAAGCAACGCGTCTGCCAGTCTGCTCTGAAATGTGAGGTTCCCAGAAGGTGGATTTGTGAATGGTTGGCTGCTCATTATGTGCCTCGGGGCCTTCATTTGAGGAGTTTCTTTCCACGCCAGCTGAGGGAGGAAGTTCGCAGGATGTTATCAGCATCCTGTTGCTGTGACCTGCTGAGCAATAGCATGTAAATATGTCTCCCCTTCACCACACCCCAGTGTCAACCTTTTGGCTCCTGTCTGCTGGCCATGTTCTGCAAGATTAATGTGTTTTTCCACTGTGGACAGGGCCCTGTGGCTAAAAGGCAGTGATTTGTATTTTTTCTTGGGTGTCTTTTAACATTTTCCCAATATTCAGTCATTCCTGGCGGCGTTTAAGGAGTGTGTTAATGAGATGATGTGAGGTATGGTGGAGGCATCTCACCATGGGATGGTCAGCAAACATGGTCAAGGTGTCTTTTGTGGCTGTGTCTTGCAAGAAAGATGGAGAGGGATTTTGGTTTTCTGAGCAGAGTCATTGGTTGGAGAGCACTGACAAAAAAAGCCCCAGTTAAACCCCACTAAAAACCAATAGAAGAGAATAAACCCAAGAATTGTGTCTTCTGGATGAGGAAAAACGTTTCCTTTTTGGGTTTCCTCCAGAGCAGTCAGTACTGAACATCTTGGACACTCCATGTGCTGTGTTTTCATTAACAGCCATGATATTGGCCGTTATCCATGGAATTCCATCTTCCCTGTCACTGGATCCAGTCAGGCAGAGCAGCTTTCCACTGGAAATGACTTTGCCACAATGGAATCCTTTGCAGGAAATGGCTTTGCTTCACCAAACTTTTCCAAGGGGAAAAAGAGAAGAAAGGGAAGTGCCAGTTCTTCAGGCTGCCTCAGCGTGAAAACAAAACTCCCCAAATTTCTCTCAGATTTTTCTTTCCTCTTTTTACATTCTGTCCTAGACACATTGCTGTCCTTGGAGCACCATCCTCAAAGGGTTGGACCCACAATCTTGGTTCTCCTCCGGACTCATCCCTTGGGATTTGAACAGCCTGGTCTTAGAAAGATGAGAAAAATTCATTGCCTTGGGGTGCTGGTGTCCAGGCTTGACTCAACCTGGGGTTTCTTCCCTTCCCAAACTTCCCAGAGAGGTAAATCCCTACATCCTCTCCCTGATCTCAGGCTCTGGGTTCTGCTCCTCTCTCGTCTGTTATTGAGAAATTGCTCCCTAAGGCTGCCTGGAAATGTAAATGAGCCACAGAAACTATTAATTACACCAAGTGTCACAGGTCCTGCCTGGAGATGTAATAGCTGGGACTGGTTCAAACAGCTCAAACAACTCAACACATAGATAGAGAAACCGCTGGAGTTGTTGTTATCACAGCACCTTGACAGGCTGTCACCCCTGCACCAGCTGTGGGGGTTACGTGGTGCATTTAAGGAGAATTCCTTTGGAGGGATTCCTTGTTGTCCCTCCTCACCTGCAGGTTTGGTATGAAAACTCTGAAAACCAGGTCCTGCTGTCCTGGGCCCCTGATAATGGGGACTCCATGGGACCAGACATGGATAGATGGGCATCAAGGTGTACCAAGGCTCTGTGCTGAGCTGGGATTTAGGCATTTTACCCTCTATAAAGGCTCGCGGGACAGATTTGTGATCTGAGTGATGGCAGCATCAAGGGATGGAAGCTCTGATGTGGTTGAAGCCAAAGAGAACAATTGGAGTTGTTCTTGGTCCCCAGAAAAGCCAGCCTAAGCTTTTATCATCCCAAGGGTCCTCAGGAACTCACCAGCTGGATGCCCTGAGGTTGTGACATTGTTTGTCCTATTCCCGGGAGAAACAAGTCAGTGTTTATTGCAGGGAGAATAAAACAGCCTGCAGCAAAATAATTCTGATTTAAGGTCCTGTGTGAGCTGGCCCTTTCTTAGGGCTCTTCAGGGAAAAGGCAATTCTAATCCCCTTTCTATCCAGTGACCTGTTTTTCCTCAGCTTGATGGTAAAGATGCCGTGGCTGGTCCTCGCTGCCAGTGAGTCAGTCGGTCATGGCCGTGCTGCCCTTGGCCAAGGAACAACTGTCCCTTTGCACCCTGTGCCTGGGGGACAGTAAATCTGTAGGCAAACATTAGCCCTTCCTGAAAAGCCTGACATTGCTGGGAAAAAATAAAAAGCTGGAGGGTTTTTATTATCTTTCTCCTTATTGTCCTTTTTATTGCCTTTTGCAGTCACCCTGGAGAGCAATCTCCATCCCACACCATGGCCCTGCCAGACTTCCTCTGCTGTCGCTGTGACCTAAGAAATAGAGGCCAATGCCTTCTTCTGCTCAGAGTATTAACGAACCCGGCCCCTTATTAGAGCCCTAAACTCAAAGGAATATTTCTCTGCATGTTCCAGGGCTCCAGCGGGTCTTCCAGGCTTTTCCCCCACAAACCATCCCCTCTTCTCCCTGCAGATAGGTGTGAGAAGCTGCACTTGCCTTTGGGAGGTGGAAAGGCTGCATGTTCCTTGCCTGCACAGCTGGTGCCTTGGTGGGAAGTCTCTGAAATCTCCTGATACTTCAGGGCTGGCTCTGAGGGCGGTCTGCACGGGGGAGAGGCTCGGCATCTGGCAGGAACCCACAGAGATGCTTCTTGCAGGGAAACTATGTGCCCTGCTAATTCATTAGGCACTTATCTCCTGCTCCTGCTCTTAAGGAAGACAGAGCTGGAGTGGAGGAGGCACGGGACAGACCAGGCAGTCGGTTGCAACAGAAATATATCCTTTAAAGAGAAGGTGAGACACCACCGCTGAGGTCAGCGTGAGATTATGGAGACTCACTTTTGCCCTTATCTCTCCCAAATATGCAGCCCACCTCTGCTTTCCTGGGAAATCAGGAGTTGAAAAAAGCCCATGTTCTGAAATACTGCGGGAAATGTGCTGATATTAATCTTGTCTTGCAGCAACGTGCCTGGCAGCAGCCTCAGCTGGAGGATGGCTTCACCCCTTAATCCCAGATTCATGGAATGGCTTCTTTGGAAGGGACCTCCTGAGCCCACTGCCATGGGCAGGGACACCTTCCACTATCCCAGGCTGCTCCAACCTGCCCTTGGACACTTCCAGGGATGGGGCAGCCACAGCTTCTCTGGGCACCCTGTGCCAGGGCCTGCCCACCCTCACAGCCAGGAATTCCTTCCCAATATCCCATCTCTGCCCTCTGGCAGTGGGAAGCCATTCCCTGTGTCCTGTCCCTCCATCCCTTGTCCCAAGTCCCTCTCCAGCTCTCCTGGAGCCCCTTTAGGCTCTGGAAGGGGCTCTGTGGTCATCCCAGAGCCTTTTCCTCTCCAGACTGAGCAATCCCAATTCTCTCAGCCTGTCTTTAACTCCAGGCCTTGGAGGTAATCGATGCCTTAGTCAGTGGGATTTTCCAGGAAGAAGTCATGCTCCCTCGTGGTTAGGGAACTGCTAAATATCAGATGTGATGCTGATAACTCCTATAGTACATCCATAATATAATTTCTCTGTGTTGACCAAGGTTTGACTTGGATGTATTGTTTGGGTTTTCCCTGCGGCAATCAAAGAAATTGCTTAAGGAAAAAAAGTCATTGCAATTTCCTCCCAGTTTTTACTTGCTCCCAGCTCCCTTTCTGGCTGTCTCTTCCCAGAAAGGAGGGGATTTTTCAGCCAGAGAGGAAGGAAGGGTAACCTGCCACCGCCAGGTCATTGCCCGGTGAAACGCTACAAACCTGGAGGAAACATGTGCCCAACCAGCCCCTATTTCCACAACTAGGTTTCCAGTGTGGGATGTGTGTTTGCAGGGTCTGACCTTTCTTTCCCGACAGTGACTAAGGCCCATCTTCCTTTCCTACTTATCTTCTCCCTGTGGCAACAACTTCTCAATTAATTAACGACACACTTAGGCACCTGCTCCTGTGGGTGGAGTTGTCTGAAATGAGTCCTTTGCCAGGACATTTTTCTGAGAAACCATTTCTGGCCCAGAAAGGTTATCTACTGGATTTTCTTTCTCTCTTTCCTCCAAAACATGAAGAACTTCCTCAAAACCTTGAACAATTCTGGTTAAAATGAGAATACTCTCCAAAGCATTCCTGATACCTGTTTCTTACCTCTCCCTGTGGAGGGTGGGTGTGATGGGCTGTTTCTGTGCAGGTTGCAAACACAGAGAAGCTGTTTTCCTTGGAAGTGCCTTTCTGGTGGAAGGCAGCAGTCCTCTCATTCCACACCAACGCTGCATCTGTGGCATGGTTGGCCCTATGAGATCACCAGCTCCTGGCTCTTCCCTCTGCTCCATGCTGCAGCTGGGCTGCTCTGCACTCCTTTTGTGTCAGACACATTCCCATCATATTTCCAAGGTCAGTACTTTGGCTGACTCAATCAGGACCAAACTGGGGATTTCCAGAAGCAAAAGCTGTAGCTGAGTATTTCTTTTTCCTTTTTATTTTTTGATCTTTTCCCTGCTTTGTGTGTGTGACCCCCCTGCAGACTGGCTGGCCTGATTTGGCACAGCCTGGCAGTGCTTCAGCTGAGATTTTCCAGCTGCTTCTGGTCCTTCTGGGGAAGGTTAGAGGAGGTGCAGGTTCCTCATGGATGCATGAGGTGCCTTCTTGGACCTTGAGTAAGAGAAAACTGGGGACACTCAATAGTTGTGCAGCTAAATCATAAAATCTTAGAATGTTTTGGGTGGGAAAAGACATTAAAGCCCATCTCATCCCACGCCCTGCCATGGGCAGGGACACCTCCCACTATCCCAGGCGGCTCCAAGCTGCCCTTGGACACTTCCAGAGATGGGGCAGCCACAGCTTCTCTGGGCACCCTGTGCCAGGGCTTGCCCACGTTCACAGGGATTTCTTCTGAATATTTAATCTAAATGGAGCTTGAAATACCCAACAACATAGATTTTTTTATACGTATTAAGATGACTCTTGAAGTTGAGGCTTCAAGTGAAAGAGCAAATGAAATACCTACTGAAATATCTACATGTTGATGCAGCCTGGGATCAGCAGGGGAGGACCTTGGTTTAATTACAAAGGGATTCCCAATAAACCTGATTCTGATCTTGGCTCTTCCCTCAGCAAGTATCCAAGACTAATGTGTGTATTGTACTGTCAGGAGTGGTCATGGTCACATCCTACTTTTATCTGCCTTTGCACATCTCCCAGATCGAGAGAAGCTCTTAGAATCTGGGAAAAAATGATATTAAAAAATCCAGATTTTTTGCAATACCTGCCTTGAATTTCCAAAGTGCAGCTGCAAAGAGCCTTTTCCATCACCTTCCAAAGGGTCTGAAGCCGAGTCAGCACTTGGAAAACTCTCCAGGAGGGGATTTATTCCCTGGGCTACTCCTCGGACTGACCGATGCCCCTGGGTGACTGGAGGGAGCTGACAGAGCATTAAAAGGGGACAGGAAAAAAACATTCTGCTGTGGCATTTGCTGCTTGCGTGCAGCCAGAGGCAGGAACTGCTTCCTCTGTTTGCAGGCTTTTAGGGAAAGGGGAGCTCCACAGAGTTGCTAAATTGGAATGAAGTGAAAAAAAATATTGCTGTGAACAACAGAATGTTTAGGGCTTTTTTATTTTTTTTCTCCTTTTCTTTCTTTTTTAAGGCGAAAACACAAAACCTTGGAGTGATTTACATGGGAAAGGGGAGCCGGAAACAATTTTAAAGGCTGTTTTCCAAAATTGATGAATAACAGAAGATACAATGGTTAAAGCAAATGGCCCAAATTTCCTGCTCTTTTAAGCAGCTGAATACGTAGATACTAAAAACAAGGGTACCCTGTTTTTCTCCTTGTGGAGCTCTCAGAGGGGGCTTTTCCCCTGGGTTATTTTGGTTTTGGAGGCAGGAGCAAGGTGGGTGCTGGGGGTCCCCATGGATGCTCTGATGAGCAGGATGCGTGGGAATTCCAGAAGTGGGGAAGAGCAGCGTGGGCCAGGAGAGTAGTTTTGAATCATTTCTGGTGAATAACGCTGCAGGCATGAGTCATGAGGAGGGATCTGAAACTTCCTTTTGGATTCTTTTCCATTATTTCTCTGGGTAGCCCTTTGATTTCTCCTTTGCCTGGGGCTTGTTTGCTCCAGGGCCAAGTGCTCTTCCCTCCTAACCCTTGTCCCCCCCAACAGCCCCACTGGATGAGGACACAGCTTTGGCTCCAACAAAACATGGGCTGGAAAACTTTATTTCTCTTTACAAAAGTCTTTGATGCTTTTAGAAAATATTCCTGTTTTGCTTTGAGGATTGGATGAGATCCCTGCAAAGCTGCTGTCCTGCTTGTCTTAGTCAAGGTCCAGCAGCTCCAGCCCTTGTCTGAGGCACCACAAAGGATGCTCATGTCTTTAGTGTTAATATGAAGATGTTTCCACCAACTGTTGCTGTGAAATATTTCCTCTGAGCGGGTATTTTCTGCTTTCAGACCAGAAACCTGAGGAACATTTTGGAAACTGCTGAGCTGGTGACTTCCATCCTCTGTTGGGTGCATCTTCTCACGGCTGTGTCTGCTGGGTCTGCGGTGAAACAAGGCGTCTCCAGGTTACTTTAGGCTTTGAACATGTTTGAGATAATGAATTTCTTTCCTTATTCCCTTCTCTCCTCACTCCAACATCTCTTCCTCCCAAAAATCTGTGAACTCTACCAAGCAGTTTCACCCAATGAATCAAATAAAAGTAACCACAGGCGGCAAGTAGAGCTGTTAATTGCACTGAAGAAAGTCACCTTGTTTTCCAGTGCTGGGACAAGGCATCACCCCTCCCCAAAAACCTCCTCTTCCTCAGCCTTGTGAGTCGCTCAGAAGACACATTAAATTCGTAAAGCAAAACCACAATTACAAAATCCCTTTCTTGGGTTGTTTCCCATGTTAACCAAAGCCTGATAAATCATGTCATGTATTTATGGACTCTGTGAGTAAATTGTCATTCAAAATGCCACTTGCAGCTTTCAGGCCCGGGTGAATTATTGTGGATGTGATACACACCTCTTCCTTAGCAGCACATTCAGATGTCAGGGCGCTGAGGAGCACTTTCCTCCCGAAGGCTCATTCAGGCCTCAGAGGAAAAGGGATTGAAACCAGTTTGGTCTTTTTAACCGATTCTTTCCCGGTGGTGGGGGCAGACTTAGATGTTTCGCTGAGACATCATTTCTGTAGGTTGTCTGACTCAACAGGAATTGAAGGAAGGTCTTGGATTCTGAGCCCCTTTAAAAGACCCACAGAAGATGTTGGGTTGTATAAAATCATTCTGAAAACTCTGTGGTCTCATCAATCCTTGCACAGAATCACAGAACAGTTTGGATTGGCCTGGATATTAAAGATCATCTAATTCCAACCCCAACCCCAAACTGGGATCAAACCTTGATCGTGTCATGGTTGTTCCACAGGACATCCATCAGCAACAGTGGTGATGGTGAAGGTGAGGCAAAACAGGATGGATCCTGAGGTGGAAATGAATCCCCCTGAGAAAATGTATCCTGGATGAGAGAGGAGAACAGCAGTGAAGTCATGAAGGAAGTCTATGATGAGAGTCACTGCATTTTTGTGGTCTCTGTGCCAGACTCGGTCTCTTGCAGCCAAGTTCCATGAGATCTTGCACTCCCACACTACACACCACCTCGACTCACTGCAGCAAGAGGCTCAGGTTGGAAATCAGGGAGAATTTCTTCACAGAAAGGATTGTCAGGCATTTGAAGGGGTTGCCCAGGGAGGTGGTGGAATTATTACCTCTGAAGCTGTTCAGGGAATGACTGGATGTGGCACTCAGTGCTCTGGGTTGGGTGACAAGGTGGGGATCAATCACAGGTTGGACATGATGACCTTGGAGGTCTTTTCCAGGCTGAATGACTGTGGGATTCTTTGGTTTTAAGTGGTCTGAGTTCTGGCCATGAAAATGTTTTTCGCCTTTGGTGGGGCTGATGTGATTTGCATTGACAGATAATTACTGGTGAGATCTTTGGCTCTGAAGCAAATGTGACTCTCCCAAGAAAATACAGTCTGCATTTTACCCTGAACTGTTCAGGGTGTGAAGTTTGCTCTGCTGTGCAGAACCCTGGTGTCTGAATTGACATCAGGGTGCAATGGCTGAATGAAGTGGAGGCTGGGCTTTGGTATCATAACTGTGGGTACCTGGTTTACCACGAGCCATTTCAGGATGTGAACTCAGGCCTGAAAGATGCAAGAAGCCGCCTCAGATCTGGGTTTTATGAGGAGCAGTGATGTCAGGGGAGGAGGATGAAGTGAATGCCCTGTGTTGTACAAGCCCCCAGAGAGGATGTCCATGACAGGAGGCTGAGGCTGTGCTCAGCAGCTGTACGCACTGTCCCGCACCATGTGGTGCTGAGAACTAATTATATACATCCACTTAATGGCATTTGCAGAGCTCAGTGTGGGTGTGGGGTTGCACACCCCGAGAGCCCTTTGTTCCACGGACCACAAGCTCAGGATGCCCAGGAGTTCCATGTGTACCCAAGGACAAAGGCTGGCAAGGGATGAAAGGACTCCTGCCCCCATTTACTGCACCAGTGACTCCACACATGACATCAGCGAGGATGGAGGCTACTGTCATCGGGTGGGATGGACAGAACTCTCTGGACATCCTCCAGAGGTGACTGGGATGCAGGTCTTGGGAGAGAGGTGGGTTTTGAATGTTCGTGGGACCTTCCATGAAGCTGTGGGTGATGAACACTTTCGTTGCCTGCAGTGAGTTCCAATCAGACCACCAGGGTCATCGTGAATCTGCAAGGAAGGGGGAGGGAGAGTGAGCAGCCGAAGGCAGCTCGCTGAGGAAGCCCCTCCGTAAGCACTTTCCTGCCCTGGGATGACCAACGTACATCCTGAGCAGAGGGCACTTGCATTGTGCACCCTGCTGCTCTGCCCATCCTGCCAGGAACAATGAGGAGGCTCTTAAAAAACAAGAAAAAGCATTTTCAGGGCTGTGGGAGAGAAAAACAGGGGGCACTGGGGAGGATGGGGAGCAAAGGGGGGATGACGCAGAAGGAGCAGTGATGTGCTTTAGCTGGGTAAGGTCAAAGCAGCTCAAGTTCTGGATGGCCCAAATTTGTCCAGGTTTGGTCCAGACAGCTGCTGCAGGGATACTGGGAAGGCAAGAAATCAGGGCCACAAGCTGAAATTATCCTCTAAACCATCTCCCAGGGAGTGTTAAAGCTTTTCCCACAGGCCTGAAGGGTGATGCTTGGGAGTGTGTGTTGGGAATGCTGAGGGCATCTCCTCACAGGTTTCTGCTGGAGTCCCAGTGCCCATGGCATGTGGGGACCAGGTAAAGTGGTGGGTGCCAAGAGGGTGACACCAACCCCAATGTTGAAGACAGAGGTGGCAGCTGTGCCAAGCTTCTTTCCTAACTGAATCCTCCCTCTTGCCTGGCCTTTCTGCACTTTAAATTACTTTTTGTCTGCATCACCTGAGCTGGATTCAAATGGTTTTGGTTGTTGTTCCATCAGCAGCTGAATTTTCCATCAGTGGAAGTTCTTTGGGGCAGGAAGCATCCTTAGGCACCTTTGGGAGTGCAGGAGAACCCATGAGGTTCACAGGCCGTGAGATCTGGACTTGCTCATGGACTTTTTGGGAGTCTGCAAAAGATTTTTTCCATCAGAGTAATTTGGATTTCAAGCTTTCCAGCAGTCAAGTCTGCGTTTACTCCAGTTACAAAATCCACATCTGACTCTGCAAACTACAGAAGTACAATCCAGGGGGAAATGGAGCCAACTGCGAAAGTTTGGATTTTTCCTCCAGAACCAAGTGGGGACGATGTTTTACCTGTCAAGTAGCCTCAATATGTCCAGATTAATCATATAATCCATTTTTTCTGTCCCAGCTCAGCCCTGCCATATGAAAGACACATGTCAGGACACAGAGAGCTGGAGATGGAAGGAGCTGTATCCCCTTTGCTGAGGATTTTCATATCCTTCATATCCACGGCCTTATCAGAGGGAGCTTGTCCTCCTTGCTCCAGTGATCCCTAAAACTCATCAGGGCTGACAGGCAGAAGTTGAAAGGATATCACCTAATTTTGCTGCCGTTGTCAATTAGTCTTACAGCTGGTGTCAGCATTCCCGTCTTCTGGCAATTCCCCAGCAGCCTGAACACTTCATGTCTCCCTCGGCTGATTGTGGTCGGGATTCATTCATCTGGGCTGGGGCTTTCCTTGGGGGTCTGGCTGTGGGATTTTTGCCTTTGTGACAGAAATTGTCACCTTGTGTTCTGCATGTGCTGCTTCCAGCCCTCTGGCTGGAAACCTTCCGTGTACCTGTGAGCTGTTGGAGAGGAGTTTTAACTTTGGACGTCCTTTTTTTTTCTTAAAAATCAGAGCTTCTACAGGCAGCAAAGGGAACTGAAGATTAATTTTCATGAGCAGATGTGAAATTCAAGGCATCTGGTGGCTGAAGTGCCTCTGTGTGCTGTATCTCCCGGTAACTCTGGTGTGGGAAGCAGCGTGTGAGATGTTTCTCAGTGGGTGTTGATGAAATGCTCAGCGCTGCCTTGTTTTGGGCTGGCAGGAGGTTAAATGTCAGCTCTGCCTCTTACACCCGGGGAAACCAGGTCATGGAGCAGGAGGGGGATGTGGCCCCAGGGTCATCTGGGATCCGAGGGACACCGTTCAGGGTCGGGTCAGTGCTCTGGCCATGGAAAGAGCATCCTCCGAGGCACTCAGGATGCCCTGGGGGCTCTTTGGGCAGAGATGGGTCTTTCCTGGCTGTCTTAAAGGCTTCTGCCCTGGCTAAGAGGTCCTGGGAGCTGCTGGTGGATAGTGGTGGCCCATGGGGACACAAAGAGGAGAGTTTCCAGGGCACTGCCATGCCTTGAGTTCTGGCTGACTGGCAGAGACAAATAATCCTCCCAATTTGGCGGGGTTGTGATCAAGGCAGCCCCCCTGAAAGAATACTGCCACAATGCTTCTTTGAACTACCTGGTTGGTTTTATTTTATTTTATTCCTACATTTTTTTTCCTAAGTCCTAAACTATGTGCAACTCAGCCTAAAGAGAAAATACAGCTAAAAAAATAGCTTGGTATAATGTTGGGACTCAGACTGTTGCAGCCTCTGAAATCCAGCTGTGGTTTTAGGGTGAGCCCAGAAAAGGAAAGATTACAACTCTGAGGCAGCTCACAAATACCAGACCATTACGAGAAGCGTCTTGGTTACTGAGGCCTGAATAATTTTTGGGGTCTGTTGGGGATGAAGTGGAACTTGGTGTTTAGCACATCAACGTGCACTGAAGTGGGAGTGATGTGCCCTGGGTGCCAAGCCAAGAGTATAGGAAATGCAGGTACCAGGTGCTGAACTGGGAATTTCACATATGAAACCCATTATATAGTACCCAGAGTGGTGTCTGCCCTCATGAAGGCAATTTATTCCACTCTAATTAACTAATTTATGTGTATATATTATATATATATATAATTTTCTAATACTTATATACATAAATATAATAGGTAATTCTAGATTATATATGTCACTATATAGATTATAATCATGGTTAACCCCATCTGGCAACTAATCTAATATTTATCCTATATATAGATAAAACTAACAGCATTAATAATATTAATAATATAGTCTCCAAATATTACATGTAATTTATCTATATTAAATTACATCAGTCAGTCTGACATCCTGATGAGTTGCCGCAAGTTCAGCTTCTTCACATGAGTCTCCGGAACTTGGAGATGCTGGTGCTGCAGAGTCAGAACATGACCCTGGTTTGAATCACAGCATTACAGAACCACAGAATGGCTTAGGAGGGACATTAAATCTCACCTCATTCCACAGGGACACCTTCCACTGTCCCAGGCTGCTCCAACCTGTCCTTGGACACTTCCAGGGATGGGGCAGCCACGGCTGCTCTGGGCAAACTTTGGGCTTCATCAAAGTTCAGCATCAGCACCGCTCCCAACCTGGCCAGCACAAAGTCTGTGTAAGTTTTGACTCTGCTGGGAGACAGGTTGTGGTTTGCAGGATATTTTCCAGACTTGGTTAAACTGCCTTCCAAATGCACAGAGTGTTTCCGTTAGAAGAAACAGCCTTTGCTGTCGTAAGCTGGACCGAAGAGCTGATGATTTGAAATCAATTCGTTACGGGGGGGTTTGAAGCTGATGTTCATTTCCAGGCAGCTGCACGTTGTTGTAATTTGCTAACGATGTCACAAATGTTACTTTTCCCTTTCCTTGTAACAGCTCCTCCTTATTACGGTAACTCCTTGAGTTTCTGAACTGGTCCTCTCTCACAGCCCCTGCCACCTCAAAGAGCAGTGAGAACACCTCCCCTGTGCAATTTCCCTTTCCCTCTTAACCTTGACCTGCAATATGCTGAAAGTTGTTACTGAAAACCACCTTGATCAAAAATGACATTATAAAAACTTGCTCAACCAGATGAAGTAAAACTCAGCCATGATAAAAGTTCCCAGAGCCAGAGAGGCTGAATTACAGAGCTACTCTGAATTGGAACGTGGAGTTGACTTCTTCAACGTAGCAGCGATTACGTTTTGTTTGCTTTCTTTGGGAGTGGCTGTGCTTTGTAAAAGGGTGGCTGTGCATAAATACATGGAGCAGGGAGATCCTCCCTGACCTGGGCTGTGAAAGCAGCTGTAGGGGCTGGACTCTGCCACAGGCACTTTTACAGGCATGGTTGAGATTTGGTGGCTTTAATTCAGCTTTGAGGCCATCCAGCTGAGATGAGAAGCCTCGCCCAGAGCCCCTGGGTCCTTCGGAGACCAAGAGTTGTGATTTGAACTCAGTTCACATCTAAAGCTCTGCTGACGTGGCTTTGTGAACCAAGGCTTGAGGGGAACATGGATATAAGGCTGAGCATCAGTTCCTGTTGAGCACAAATACCACAACCCAGATACCACAACTTGGCAAAATTCTTTATTTTGTTTTATTTCTTTCTTTTTATTTTTTCCCCTTAGAATCCTTATTGCCTCTGAGAATGCTTTGCTTCACCCTTTTCCAGCCTGGGTTACGCATTCACAAACCACTTAGTGGAAGATCTTTGACCTTGAAGATTATCAATGAGCATCTGACCATTTGGATCCTTCTCCTACCCAGCCTAAGGACCTTTGTGGATATTGAATTTTATAGGAGTTAACTTTTGGAAAGACCAGAGCCTGGAAATTGAAACGGCCTTAATGGATTCTGCTTGAAGCTTTTATTTACTGCAAACTTGAGCAGGGAAATGAAGGTTCAAAGTTGTTCCTACTGCAGCCAGTGGAAACAATCTATTTATTGCAGTGGATAGAGACTCCAATCCCCAGCTTGTGTCCAACCTGAACTCCTCCAGTCTGCACGCACTGGCAGTGAATGAACTGCTCTGAGTTTCTGGTCTTGGAGCTCTGGAATTCTTTTTGATCCTGGAGATAAGAAAAAAAAAAAGGCTTCTCAAACAGATGCATCGTGCCTGCTTAATTTTCCATTAAAAGCAGAGAAGATATTTAACTCTCTCCTATCAGGGGTGTGTGTGTGTGAAAAAACTGTGCTTTCTTGGTGCCAAAATCCATCCTATTAGTGGAGATACTGCAGAGACCTTGGAGTATCCATCCCTGTAAACATCATTAGTTGTGGAAAAGCCATTCATTAGTAACAGGCAATATGTTCTTCTATCCCCTCCTCTGAAGAATAGGCAACGCTATCTAAATAAGCTGTTTCCTGAGAAGTTACTCAAAGTTACTGCTGGAGCTGTAGGCCAACTCTCCTCCCCCGGGAACTGGACAGAAACAAAGCTTTTGGAGAGGAAAAAGCCGCCCTTTGGTCCAGCAGACGGTGTCACTCTGCTCAAGTTCCTCCTTTCTCCTCAGCCTCCTGGTTAATGCGCTCCCTGCTTGTTTTTCCAACTCCCGCCCTTTGCAAAACCTGCCATTTCCATGTCTCCACATGAGCTGCAGGCACTAGAGCCCTGCCACTCCTCTGTGCTCTTGGTTTGCCAAAAAGCAGCCGCAAAAATCCTCTCTGACATCCCATCTGACCCTCTCCAGATTCCTCTTGCTGGCTTCCCACATCCTCCTGTATCCTCTGTCTTCCTCCTTCCTCATCCTCCAGAACATCCTTTGCCAGCCCAGTCAAGAAACCACAACCAGGCGTCTTCTCACAGGCCTTTTCCTGGAGCATCCTGGCAGCAAGAACCTGATAAAGGAGGGGGAAAAGCTGGAACAGCCTCTCCAAGTGCCTGAGTGACAGCAGCGCTGTGGAAAAATCCTTCCTTCTTGACTTCTCGACAAGGAGGACCCGGTTTGTGGAGTGATGTCTCCAGTGGGCAAATGGAAACCTGCTGCAGTGGTACTGGAGGGTGCACTTGGAGGGAGGAGTCTCTGTTCCAGTGAGTTGTGCCCCCTGGGATGTGTTCCCAGCACTTAATTACACCTTGTACATTAAGAACATTCCCTTGCCCTCGACAGTCCCCTTCGGGAGGTGTTTTGGACAACACGTCAAAGCAGGAAGGACTCTCAGAGGAGAGGGCAGATATGAGGACACAGATGGGTGTTCCTGTGCTGTCTTTCAGGCCAGACCCACAGCCAGGCTTTTAATTTTTGATGCTTTTTTACTTACTTCTATTTAAAATAACGCCCAAGTATATTGGTCTCTGCATGGTGGGATTCCCATGGGGAGCAAGTTCTCCCTTTCCCTAAATGCCACCTATGATGTCAGCATCTCCTTCTGGCCCCTGCAGTTGCTGTCAGATCTCCAGCTGCTTCTGCTGAGAGATTTGGGCTGTCAGAGGGACGTTACCCGCTTCTGCTGGTTAATATTTTTCCAACACCTTCAGTTTTTCTAGAAACACAGAAAAGTTAAGAGTGTTAACTTGATTCTCACCAGGGAGGAGAGGATAGGAAATAATTGTGCTGGTGCAGTGCATGGTCTCTAGCACGTATTCCACATTTGCTGTAAGGTATCAGACAGATCCAAGATACAAATCCAAGCAGAAGAGGAATAAAATGTATTAGGTACACCCCTGGACCACCAAGCAGAGAGGATTTAGTGTGTATAATAAACTGCCTGTGTATCATTTATCACAGCTCTGCAGTGATTTCCTTGGGGTGATGATGGACACCATAAGTTGCAAAAACCTAATGATGTGTCGTGTAACAGAGCACAGGTGTCCACGCAAGGAGCTGGGAGGAAACCGACCTGACAGCCTTGGAAAAGGGGCTTGTCCTGGCACCCTCACGGACCCCCAGAGCCTGGGCTCTTCCCCCGCCTGCCACATCTCTCTCCCAGTTTTCTGGCAGGAGAGCTCTGCTGAAAGGCTTCTTTCTTCCTTCCTTCCCTATATGGGTGATCCCACGTCTTCAGGCAGCCTCTGTTTTCCTTGGGAAAAGGGAACAGCTGGGGGAGATCTCTCCTGCTCCAAGTGCAGCGTGCTGCAGCCAAGGCTCCCCCCACCCTCCCCTGCACCTTGCTCCTGGCTGGGAGACAGCAGGAAAGCTTGGGAGAAACTTGACATTTCCCCTCAAATCTCTGTCACCTTGGGATCACACACATCCCCATCCAAGGGGCTCAGGGGAGGAGGTTTCAGCAGAGCCCCCGTTTCGTGGCTCCTCGGTCTGTCCGGGAGCATCTCCATTATTGGAGAGCCCCTGACCTCCCCTGACAGGTTTCTGCATTGTCTGCCTGACCTCACCATTATAAAGTATTTCCTACTATTTAGCCTGATGTTTTTCTTTCTTAATTTTAGGCCATTAGTGCTTGTTCTTCCCAAATTTACTACTGAAAATGACTCTGCCTCCTCCCTTCCTCTCGCTTGACGGATGGCTACAGAGTGACCCTCCAGGATTTATATCTCCAGTGGCGAGGCAGGACTCCTCTCCTGTCTTAATCCCCTCAAGGCCATAGAAAAATAAAGTTGTTGTCTTTAAATCTGAATCTGTTACAACTTCTGTCTCGAAGCAGTGGTGTTTCCCAGCTTGCTGGAGTTCAGCTGTATTTGCTTCCACAGCTCTGTCCCAGAAAATCCAGGAGTGAACTTTCAAAGATGCTTCATTTTTCATCACAGAGTTTAGAAATTTTTATGTTGCCTCATGATACACCAGCTAGAGATATATTCATCTTTTTAGTTTTTCATTTTTCTCCTGTATTTTTAAAAATTTTTTCCCTATGCCTATAATACAAAGGCCATTCACCTCCCAGTTAGAGAGGAAAAGTTTATCTTTCTCCTCTTTAATTTAGACCTAAATGGATAATTCCTTTTGGAAGTTTGCAGCTTGAACAAAAAAAAAAAAAAGTAAAAAATAGATCCAAAGAATGAATGTTTTCCAGGAAGGGAAATAGTCTGGTGAGCTGAACACCTGTTTTGTTGGGTTAGTTTTCTTTTTGGGTTATTAATAGTTTTAACTCTTTTTGATTGCTAAATTTTGGAAAAAATCCCAAATAATACAGAATTATCATTCAGTGTGAGAGTTAGTGGAGTAAATGCTCTTCTCTTCCACTGATAAAAAAAATAAAATCGATGTGAATGAAAACTTCTCGGACAAAAATTTCAAAATAATGTTGAATTGCGGATGAAATTCCCTGACAGATCATTTCTCCTGGGTGCACATGGGAGTTCCCACTTGAAGGTGTGGCCATTGGTAGCTCCTTCCACTTGTTTGTGGCCAAGGGAGACTCTGGTCCCACTGGAAATATTTGAAGATGTTTTTATCTGGGCTCATCTGATCAAACATCCCCCTGGGTCCTGCTGGGGCACTGGGGTGGGACAATTTACCTCCTGTGCTCCTCCTGGGCTTGTACATCTGGGATAGGGAGGGTGTTAATAACAGAAGATGGATTTAAGCACAGCGAAAATGAACTTAAATGTGAGTTTGGGGTGTTTTCCTTGCAGCCCTGCCCTCAGAACTGCTCCTGCATGGGCTGGAGCTTGCAGGGCTGGGGACACTAAGCCATGAGTGGCTGTTTCCTTCCACGGGCTCCCTCCTGCTCGGAGAGTTTATTTCTGGGTTCTTTCAGCCATTCTACTCCAAGAAGCATTTCCTCCCATCTTTCCCTTGAGAGGAGCAAGACAGGAGAGAGGAGAGGCAGCAGCTCCAGAGGTGGGCTTCAAAGAGAGCCAGGAGCCTACTTGGGAGGTTGGAGATCAGGGAGCTGACTCTGGCCACCAAACGTAGAGTTGCTGCCAGTTTGCAACATTTTCCCCTAAAAGCAGAAGATTTAATGGAAAGAGAGGTCAGGCTTTGACCTGAGCGCTGAGCAGGGTGACAGAGATGGCTCCTTCATGTCCTCTCGAGGGGTTTGTTAGTCTAAAGTTTAGTCCCAGCGTCAGATGATGC
>WEKX01002657.1:784451-812811 GCA_013390025.1 Pitta sordida | reverse complement strand
AAACTAACATGAGGACTTCGTGTTGTCAGGGCTCCAGAAAGACAACAAAAATCCCAGGCACCAGCAGAAACACGACGATGGGCAGGGATGGGAACTGGTCTGTAGAGGGAGACTTTGGGCCGTGGGCCGACGCCAAAGGGAGACGCTTGAGGTTTGGAAGCCCTCACAGAAGTGGGGCTGTGGGTTCATCTCCAAAGGATCCCTGCTCAGGTTAAACCCAAGCCTTCCTGTGGCACAGGGAACCACAGCCTTACCCTTCCGCCCCTGTCCCTCCCAGGCTATTGTTTGGATTTTCCTTGGCGTCCTCCAGCGTAGCAGCTAAACTTGGCCACCATGTTTTGCCAAATGTTTCCCTCACATTTTTCTTCCGTGCTTGCCTTTGCAAATGAAAAGGCTGCTTTTTTTTTTTCCCCATTTTTATTTATTTTATCTTTAAATATGTAGATATAAATCCTTGGCAAGTGCTCGGCACAGAAGCTGCACCCAAGTTCCTGTTGTTAGCTCGAGGCACTTGTGTATCTCACTGTGGCATCTGGAATCCCAAATCCAGACTCTGGACTCCACTGTGCTGGGTGTGGTACAACCATGGACGGAAAAGATGGAGAAAAAGCTGCAAATAAATCCCAAAAGTCCCCCGTGGGGGGATGCAAAGGTGAAAGGTGACTGCAACCTCCTCTTTTCCCTGTCTTTTCCCATCACAGCAAGTTTTAAGAGTAGTTCAAAGCTACACATGAAAATACAGAGGAGAATAACTTTAATTTTAGATAATCCATTTGCCTCCTGCCCTTGGAAATCTTTGCGCACAAGACAAGAAATAAGCAGATTAATTTCTGAGTATTTCCTTTGCTGCAGAGTTGTTACAGGGAATGACCCTGAAAGCTGCTGGAGTGTGACATCCCATGGAGGGGGTGATGTAGGGATGAGGAGCTGGAGGAAAGACGGGTCGTTGCCACCAGAATTGATGAGTCAGATCCAAACCAGGCTGAGGAAACAACACTAAACCGAGAGATTTGCTCAATCCTGAATTATTTTGTTGTTTGTGTGAAGGTCCATTTGTGTTGAAAAGCGAAATCTTAACTTGGGATGTTGTGCAATGTCCCGGAGAGCGGTGAGAGCAGGAGGAGCCTGTGCCCAAATGGAACATGAAGATGTAAATGATCTAACTGGCTTTTCTGGGGTATTGGAAAACTTCCACAGCCCAGGTCCTGTTGTCAGAGGTGAAACTCCTTAGCATTTCACTGCCAAGGATCCAGGTAGTGACCTATTTACGCTGATGGGTTTATTTATGTCTGCAGTGACAGAGGGGATAAATAAATACTGCATCACTTTCTGTGCCTGAGTTGAGCCCCGTTTTATTGTTCAAATCTAGAAAGCCTCTCACCTGCCTGCTTCAAGTGCAGATATGCCCCTTCATTTCCCAAATTAATTGCTGATGTTATTGATTGCAATCAGGATGGCTGAGCCTGGAAGTTATTTTCTTATGTGTCTGTTAAGTGCTGTATTTCCAAGGGAAAGGCAACAGGCAGTGGTGAAGCTGTGGACTTGATTTATGCATATTAAACATTTTATAGCAATTTTTTATCACTTTCATTCCTCTCTGTTCCTCCTTCAGATGTTACAGAGCTGGAATAAGAAGGGTGGGGAGGGTTGAGGAGACAGCAGCCTTCAAACTGTCACAGCTCTGGGAGAACGATGGTTCTTTGTGAGATCGAGCAAACCTGATTTTTGGAAAGTTTTGCCTGTGCTGCCTTTTAAAAAAGGGCTCAGCACCTTATCTCCCTCCTGCCAATCTGCTCCCAGCCGGGAGCAGGGAAGCCCTGCACACAGGTGTCTCCTCTTGGGCATTATCTGCAGGCCAGGTGTGGCAAAGCCACTTGTATCCTCTTGGGTACCCTCCCAGCGACCTGCCAGGACCACCCTGAGCTCTGGCAACTCTGCCCTCACACCGAGCCCACCTCTGCCAGCTCCGGCCAGCGGCAGGCAGCACCACCTCCCCAAAAAATGCCGAGCATCCCTCCATGGAACATTCCCCCTCCCCACAGCCACCTGCGGCTTAGCCAGGCTTCTCCCAAACACATTTCTCTCTAAAAGCCCAGATTAGTCTAAAATTCTGGCCGAGATAAAGGCCAGCCCTTTATCAGCAAACGCATCCAGCCCCCACGCACTCCCGGCGCTCCACAGGCTCCGGCCCTTGCCAGTCACCCCCGGAGTGGGGCTGTTTTCCCATCAGCGCACCAAATCCATCATTGCCGGGCTTTCCTGGAGCGATAAATCCCACCGAGGAGAGGGGTAGGTGAAAGCCGGATTCTTCTCCACTGTGGAATGCATGTCCCACACCGTGTGCGCCTCCTCTTCCCGGAATATTTCTCTTTCTCGAGGGATTCCTGGTCTCTTGGACCATCATTTAATTTTTATCCCCTTTCCCCCCCCTACTTTTATTTCACGTACCGACACATTTATTCTGCTTCCATGTGCTTCTCTCTCACCTTTTGTTAAGTTGGGCAAGCAGGAGAGGGGATAGAGCTGAATTTCAGATGAAAGAAGAAAATCTTACTTGGGGTTTAGATAGAGACTCCCAGAGTTGTCGTTTTCCTTAGCAGCACTTAAAAAAGACATTAATTCAAGATGCTTTGGCTAATGGGGGAAACTAGTACAGCAAACCCTCTCAACACAGGAGACAATGATGGCTTCATCTTGGAAAAGCCAAATTGGCTTTGAGATGGTAGAACAAGAAATAAATTAAAAATAGGGGTTGTTTTCTTAACTCCTGTCCTGTGAAATCTGGTCTATGCCAGCACTGGGACTGGCATATAAATATTAAATACATCAAATAGGATATATGCACTTTGTGGCTGGGAAAAAGGGTTTATGGCATGGGGATACTTTCAGAAACAATTCTGTTCTTAACTGTTTAAAATACAATAGAATAGGAAGAGCAGGACTAGAGCTTGTCCAGGAACGACCTTTTAATCCACAGCATTGAGCATGGCTGGGAGTTGTGCATCTCCTCAAACTTCTGAATCCTTCCAAGGCCAAAAAGGCAGGGAAAATCTTGCATTAGGTATAAATACAATGAATCAGAGAGATGCTCATTTCTAGCTGCCAACGTGAAGTCCTGATTCCGCATCTTTATCAATAAACAGCGGCGTGAGATATTGAACCCAGCTGAGCTCTGTCAGGAGGGTTATCAGAGGACAGACAGTAGTTCCTTTAGCCAGAACAGCAAAGGTCTTGGGGTTAAAAGCCAAGGGTCAGCACAGCCACTGCCCCATGTGGCATGGATTAAATCAAAATTATCTGTGAGTGGCAGTGCTGCAAACCAGCCAAGAACATCCATCTGAACGCTCGGGCGCTTCGAGCATAAATCACCTCGCCTGGAGGTGGGATTGGGTTTTAGGGGCTGACTTGCCTCTGCCAGCTCTGCTCCTCAGTTATTGGTGGTGTAAATCCAGTGTGGAAAATCCACGTGAGAGTCACTGAATTAAGGGAAACTGGTTTTTTGTTTGCTGGATGGGGTTTTTCATGGGCAGAACTGGCTGCAGCTGGGAGTGAGGACTGGAAGAAACAGAAAAGTCTCGCTCAGCTCCATGAAAATCAATTAACATTCCTGCCATCCCCAGATCTATTGCTCTCAAATTCACAGCTTTTCCCTTTCCATCAGTACATTATTCATGGAAGAGCTAAAGCAGAACTATAGAACCATAGAATCATTTAGGGTGGAAAAGATTAACAAAGTCCAACCATGAACTCAGCTCTGCCAAGTCCATGACTAACCATGTCCCTCGAAGGCAGCACCACCTACCAAGAGATCCTGAATTTTATTAAACTTATTTCTCCAGGTTTGCTTATTCATTTATTTTTAAATTACGGGTAGGAACAGGCTCCTCAGGCCACTTTTGGCTCTAAACTTCACAACTGTTCAGCTGGTGAAATTGCATCTGAGACTGGATTTTATTTAACTCCTGTCTAAGTTTCTGGCACTGAAAGATCCAGCTCGAGCAAAATTCATTATCTCTCATATAATTTTGTTCTGTGCCTCCAAGAAACAAGCTGGGTTTAAATTTGTTTTCACTTAACTGCAACGAGCAGGAATAACAGCACGAGCAGCTGGAAGTGCGCCCGTGGGATGCGAGAAACCATTTAAATGTCATTCCCCCCAAAATCCAGCCGGTGGCAGCAGAAATTTCTTTTCTACCGAAAGTTAAACGGAAAACTAAAAGGGAGGGGAAAAAATCCCCAGAAATGATATCTACAACGCTGTGAAAAATCTCAGGTGTGCTGCTCAAAAATGAGGTAAAAAATTATTTAGCTCTTTTTTTAAAATGGGAGCGGGAAGAAATCCCCGTGTCTGCTGGATTTAAACTGGCAGCAGAGAGAGCTGATGACAGAGGGCCCTGGGATGGATGTGTCTGTGAGAGAGGTGTGCTGAAAGGGCCCTTCAAAGCTTCCTTGGAGCTATCAGGTGCCAGGAGGGATGTAATGACCCCTGAGGGAACCACATTTCCATGGCAGCTCACATCTTCCCGGCATTGTTCCCTCCCTGGAGGAGTGTAAACCATTCCGTGGGTAGAGCAAGACCTGGTTTGTGGGGCTTTTTTAAGGACAACTATGATACAGCACGTGCTTGGAAGTAGGAGGTTCACAGACAACAGTGGCCAGGGGTTCAGAATGGGCTTTAGAAACAAATTGTTCAGCAGGAGGGTGATGCAGCCCTGGAACAGGTCCCTGTGGGATCAGAAAAGCCTTGTCCTTAGAGTGACCTCAAGCAGGTGATATTTTGGCTTTGGATTAGACACCCCCAGAAGCTCCTTCCAAGCAACATCTCTGCATCAAGAATTCCTTCAGCTCAACCATCTCTCTTGCCTTTTCCCTGTCTCACCTATAGCTCCTCTTTGGCACAATATCCCCGTTTGCATAAATGACAACACAACCACAACTGAGTCTTGTTCTCACCCTCCAGTTACACCTACACCCCGAAATACCTTGGTATGTTTTCCTACGCAGCCAGGATGTCTGGGAAGGGCTTATTCTTGGTGGTTTTGCTCTAATCTTTGCATCCCTTTGGGAATACCTCTGTGGAAAAGAAATGCTGCTTTACCACTGGCCCTGTTTCACTCCCAGAGGAGACTGGAGAGAGTTTTGGAGCCCTCCTAACATTCAGTCACAATCACGGCTCCTGTGATTGAGTCGTTCCTCTCTAAATAAGTAAATTAACTCTAATACCCTTATTTGCTATCAACCTTATAAAACATAATCAAAGCCAGATGTCTCTTCCTTAACCTGATGTACCATAGAGGTTGGATGGATTATTTTTTCCAGATTTTATGAAAGTTATTTTGCTTTCTCTTTGTTTCCTCTGGTGAATTTGTTGCAGGATCTGATGAGAAGAAATTTGGAAATGTATAAAAATAGAAAAATCTGGTATCATGTGGCTGCAGGTCTCTGCTGGGGGAGAGCCAACCTTCCTCTCTCCAAGTCTCACTCTGTGTGTGTGTGTGTGGCTTTGAGGCAGGGAAGGTCTCTCTGGACCCAAGGAGATGGTTAATTATTCAGTGATTTCAGTTAAAAAAAGAGAAAAAGTTGCTAAATAGAGTCCTCACCCAAATATTTCTTAAACAGCCTGTCTCTTCCTGGTTGAATCAGAGAAGTCATCCAGGACTGGAATCACAGAGAGGATTTGGTGCCTGAGGCTCTTCGATGGATTTCAGTGATAGTCTGGGGTTTAATTAGCCCTGTGGTTTGAAGGCTGGGCTGCTTGGAAATACGGGATCCAAAACTATGAGAAAATATCAGTTCTGTCATTTTCTGTGATTTCCTTTCTTTTGTGTGAGTTCAGCTGAATCCCAAGACAGACTTTCTGAGTAGAAGGTGGGCTGAAGACCACGCGATGCTTTGCCTTTGGTCCCTTGGTGCTCAAACGACAATCTCCATTCAGCTCCCTGCAAAACGAGGGTGGGATCCTTCTCCCACACTAAGCCATTGAAATCCTGAAACCTATACCTGGCTACCTCACTGCTCCACCATAATTAGGCATGTGGAAAGCATGCAAAACCCGTAATCATGCTGAAAAACATGGCCTGGGATTGGGTTACCTGCACCAAGCCTGCTGCTGACTAGAGAGGAGGGACAGACAACCACAGGGAGCAGCAAATCCACGTTCCATGAGGTCTGCAGGAACAGATCAGTGGTTGTAGCACATGGATCTTGCTTTTCATCAGCGGCTGTGGAGGAGTTGTGGTGGCAAAGAACTCCCCCAACATCATTGTCGTGTCTGTAGGGATGGGGCTGGCCCAGGGATGTGAGCGGTGGGTGTGTTGGAGAGGTGAGACTCGGGTCCTCAGAGAGATGTCAGAGATACGGGAGAAAGTGGAGAGGAACTGGAACATTTCCTATTTATTTTATCCTTCAAGACATCTGAGAAATGAAAGGACCCTGTTCTGCAACCCCTCCGAGCTACAGGACTCGTCCATTGAGTCACTTGAACTTCCTATTAAACTAAATATTGTTTTTACGCAAAAGATTTTTCCCCAGCTGGGGTGATAACACGGCCGTGCTGTTTGGATGAGGTTTCTGGTGAAGCAATTTGGGGTTTCATGTCATTTACTGAAAGTCAGGCTAGTTCCTCATCCAAAATCATAATAAACAGACAACACATTCCACAGAACTGTTCTCCTGAGCTCAAGCAACCTTCCTCTGCTCGAGGAACCTTGAGTCACCTTGACTGGACTTCCTATACGGTGTTCCCATTCATATCCTATGAAACCTAAACAGAACAAAGCCAACAGGGTCCGTGAGTCACAGCTTTCATTTCTTTCTTGATTAAATACTGTGGGTGTCCCCAGAATATGGTGAAACTGCTTTTCCATGTGTCACTAACATCAATTTTAGCAGAGTTGGGGCTGGCAGAAAGCCATGCTGAGCCAATTCAGTGCTGAAACACTTATTGACCAGCAAGACCATTTCCCTCTTCATTTTAATCTGATAAAACCAAGTCGAGAAGAGCAAGGTGACCTGGAAATCATTTGAGGAGCCACTCACAGCTTTGCTCAGCTGATGCTCCAAGACAACACAAATTTTAGAAGCACAACAAATTTTAGAACCGCATGAACACAAATTCCCTTCCTCCCTCATTGTTTCGCTCCAAGAACACAACCAAGGCTGCTGGTTGAGTTCCATACTCCTGATTTGTACGAATCATGTAAAGCTTATGAGTGTGTCAGATGGCATTATGGTAAGCCCCTTTGCCTATCTGATTTTTCTGCTCTCTGATTTCCCCAGATCCCTAATTCCAGACGTGAAACGCGGATCCAGCAACCAAACCTCCCGCCTTTTAAATTAGAAAAAGGAACGGAGAACCTCTGCATTGAAATTATAAGTATCTCCATGGTATTACAGAGGAATTAAAGGCTTAAGTCCGGTGAAGAAAGGTAGAGCCCAAAAGCCTGCTGTGCAAAACCGTGCGAGATGTCAAAGCAATTTGTAGCAACCCCCCAGTCATGGGTCCTGCTGGAGGATGCACAGCCCTCCCTCTGAAGGAGAATTAGTGGGAATCAGTTGTTTTAAGCTGTGACCCCTTTGCTCGGCACATGCTACTGTCTTCCTTGAACCATGCGAAGCACCGGCCCTGCCCGTGGCTTTTAAACACAACATTTATTATCCTTCACCCCCCAGATTCGGGGGATCCCCTCCACGGGCAGCCCAGAGCGCCGCACTCACATGGCATCTGGTTTTCATGTTCAATCTCATCCCTTTTCCTCCGCCGTGAGCGAAGGCTCGAGTGACAACAGAACAATGCTCGCCCTGCAGACTGACTAATTAGGCCGCATCTGGAGCTAATTAAATGTGGAGTCGCCTGAAGAGAGCACTCTCCTTATCATACCAGCAGCAGGGGCGAGACAGAAGAAAAATCACTGATGATATGCCTCGTTTTTTTTCTTTGCAAGCAATTTAAACGAGGCAAGGGAGATCAGAGCGGATGGGCATTTTATCCTTTGGAGGAACAGGAGTAGGATTGGTCCCGGGATGATGAACCTGGGTTGGTTTTCTTGATGGAAAGGTGGGAGCTGGAGATATGAATTTCAAATGAGATTGGGTTTGAACTGTTGCTTCTGTGCATAATGTATGGCTGTAAAATACCTCTGCAGCATTAATATAATCTAATATTTGAGTTTCTGATACTCCATGGCACATGTAATTAAAATAAGCTGAGATTTACTAGGTGAGATACACTCTGATTCTTTTTTTTTTCCTGTAAAAAGGAATTTTTATTGTTAAATGCTCTAGTCTTAGTTTTGTTTGGCCAAGGCTGGGAGAAATATGGTTTCCATTGCTTTATCAGTCGCTAATTAGTATGAGGCTGCACATTTTTTAATAACTGGACAGTTTTATTCTGTGACATTGGGAAGTGAATGGATTCTTTCAGAGGTCCAGAAAATCCAGAGTAGGGAGAGTCATACGAGTTTAAACATAAAGTAGCAGAGTTTATTTTTATGCCTATATTTTTCATCGTAACACTTGAAATGCCAGTAAACGGAGAGAAATCCTCCAAACGCCAGAGATAAATTTGTCATGACTTGGTTCAGGACAGTAAATTATTTTTAGACCAATTTTAACTCCTCTTTTCTGATCTGAGAAAGTTTCATTTCCAGGATGGACAATAGTTTAGCTGTGAATTCTCATTACATAAAGGTTTTTAAAGAGATTTTTCTTTTCTTTTTTGTTGTCTTTTTGTCTAGGAGCCATGACCAAGAGGCCGTGGATGCTGAGAATTGCCCAGGACCATCCAGCTTCATCCATGGATCCAGCCAGTTCTGGGATTCCCACAGCCCTGGTGTTCCTTGGGGCTTGTTGGTTGTACCTAAGCTGCACCATTTCAATCCATTTTGGTGAGATGAGATCTGATTTTCTGCCAAAGCTTGCTTAGGATCTTGACCTCTGAATGGCTTTTTGTGCCTCCTCCACATTCTCCTCTCCATGCTAGGAATGTCCATCTCCAAATGTTATATCATGGGAAAGTCCCAAAGCCAGAGAAATTTATGATTTATGTCTTTTGTTCACATATTGGATGTCAAACTTGTTTAATATTTTGGGAGTTTGTCCCTCCACAGAGTCACCAACAAAGAGCTCCAGAAATCCTCTGTTCCCAGCCCACCAAGACCAATGCTGGGCCCTTGGCTTGATTTCCATGTGCTTCCTTCCCCTTCCCTGCCCTCCTTCATGGATTCACAGAATCATGGAATTCTTTAGGTTGGAGAAGACCTCTAAAATCATTGAACCCAACCATTAACCCAGAACTGCCAAGCCCACCACTAATCCATGTCCCTAAATGCCACATCCACACAGTTTTTAACACTGCCAGTGGCGGTGATTCCACCCCTTCCTTATGATCCAGGAATTTTTTTAACCTTCCCTGCACTGAGTGCTGTCCCCAGCACAGCCCAGCCACACACCCCAGTGCTCACATCCAGCAAGAGACATTTGGCAGGAGAGGAAGATCATGGGCAACTGGAGGAGACAGAAAATTGCCTTGAAAGAGGAGGAAACATCTTCAGTCTATCAAAAAGCTCCCTGGAGGAATTTATTAGCTGGTCTGTGCTGTTGGAATCTGCAAGAGATGGATACAGAGGGAAAAGAAATCTCATTTATGGCTCTGAAGCCCG
Source organism: Pitta sordida (assembly GCA_013390025.1). NCBI lineage: Eukaryota > Metazoa > Chordata > Aves > Passeriformes > Pittidae > Pitta > Pitta sordida. The sequence continues at coordinate 803,152 of WEKX01002657.1, read as the reverse complement.
TCTGGGATTGAGGGGTTAGGTTTGGCTCAGTGTCCAGATGCTCCTGCTCAAGGAGAGCAGATGTTTGGTGGAGCCCCTGTCCTTGCTGCCTGTCATTGCTCACCTCAGGAATCAAACCAGGAGGCTCCTTTCCCATGGGACTTTGAGCAGTTTGATGTCCAGCTTCAGCCTAGGGTTAGGAGGGGAAAAAACACTCACAAAGATGCTTTGCATGCCTGCAAAATTATCAGATTTTTCCCGAATTTCAATGTTTTAGGATGTCCCTTTCTATTAAGAGCAGGAGAATGAAAGGAGAGAATAACTGAGACATCCTGGATAGTTTTCCCGTCATTGGCTCTAATTGTGACATAGAGAAGAGACGTGTAGGAACAAAATTATCTGATTTTGTAGCCTTGTGGTTTAACAAGGAACTTAGGAGGACTGTTGTTCCCTAAGTGGGGAACACAGGCTGCAGTTCACTCTTGGTAACTTTCCCTGCAATCCCAGATCCTATAAATCTCAAAATTTAGGGATTCTGGCACATGAAACTACGGAGTTTCCTGAAGACAGGACTCAAGAATGAAGCGGTTCAATTTTTAGGCAAATGGTGTGTGTGTGGGAGTGAAAGGTCACCTCGGGCTTATCTCTAAATAAACCCAGGAAACTCAAAATCAGCCCCGTTTTTTTTTTCTATCCTGTGCAGGCTGGCAGTGGGCAAAACAGTGTGAACAGCTTTTTTTGAATATACAAATGTTCCCCGCTGAAGCATGAACTCAAATATTAGCTTTCCACCTAGCAAGACTAGACAGGAGCAGGGAGAAGGCACGTCTGTTTCTTATCCTTGATGCAGGGAAATTATTTAGATCTGCTTTTTAAATTTTAATTATTATTTTTTTCCAACTCCTCACAGGCGTGTTTACTTTATTTGGGGGGATCCAGGGGGCTAATGAATGGCGGCCTCAGTGAAACCCACCTCATTGTAATTTTCACAACCTCCTTCAAAACATCCCTTTCTCTCTTTGCCTTTTCAAAAGGAGCTTTTCCCCCCCCCCCATCCCTCCCCCGTGTTTCTGCATGTTGTGATTTCACTGAGGCTTCCAATGGTCTTCAACAGTTCATTTATGCCGGGAGCCTTCTATAAACTGTACAGCCATGGTCTCCTCGCCCGGCCACCCACCGAACCAGCCTGTCTAAACAGCATCTGTCTACATCCCAGACACATACAGCCAGTTAAAAATGGATCCAGTCCAGCTTTTCTCCCCCCTTTTCCCCCCTTTTTCTGCCCTCCTGCAAAGCCAGGGTGGGAGTCAAGAAGGGGGCAGTGGCTCTGGTGAGGTTGGGGTGCTCCTCTCGCAGCCCTGGTGCTGCCTCCCCTCCCGGCTTTGTTTGGTGAGCACTGCAAGACCTCCATCCCTCAACGCCGGCCTTAGTCCTACCAAATCTCCCCCTCGCCAGCAGATGCATTATTAGTGACGGGAGCCTATTTAAACTTAATCCCAAATGCATTACCTAGTGGGTTTTCCTTGGCTTTTTGACTTAAGGTATTGGAGGTTATTACCTCTGGTATGCAGGCGTCGCTCTGAAGACTCTCCCCCGGCACACGGCTCCATTTGGTGAGAGGGCAGGGACAGATGGGCTTTGCCTTGCTCAGGCAATTTGGCCACATTTTTGAAAGATTAAGTCAGATCAGCACTTGAAAGTCTCAGTTGCCTCTGGAGTGTGACAGCACAAAACCCATTCCCCCTCTCTGAAATGCTCAGAGGGCTGGGGGAAAAGGTTGGAAAAATTAAGAGAAGGGTTAATTTTGCTTGGCAGCTTGGAGAGGTTTGTGTTTGCTAAACCACTGCTTTTCCTCCCCTTCACCCTGTTACATTTTCCAAAAATATGCCTCCCTGGTGAAGGAAATTGCCCTCTGCGGTCACCTGGAGTTTGCATGAGGTTTCTCCACATCCGTGTCGACACGTTGGATGTGGCAGAAAGGAGATTCCCGAGGGCTTGTTTGGGTTTCAGTCCAGGGAAGGTGTCATCTCTCTTAATTAGGGAAGCTGTCATTACATATAGTTGGTATTCTAGGGAGAAAAGGTCGTGTTTCTGCGCTGTCAAGAGCTGTGCTCAAAAATAATTGAAAATATGATTGAATTGAGTATGGAAAATAGACATAAAATGCCAAGTTTGGATCTGTTGGACTCATCGGCCTGCCTTGGTTCAACAGGTCGGGCATGATGTCAATATTTGATGGAAGCAGCCTGGAAAACCTTTGATTTTCTTTAACATTTAGTTTTTGAGACAAAATGTCAACTTCTGGTATGATGCACAAAACAGGTTTTCTTTTGGCACCTGTCAGATGCAGCTCCCTCTGAAATAAAGCAAACCTGTGGTTTGCTTAGTTTGCAACCTATTTGAGCTAAGAAATTAAAAACAAAGGGGGAAGAAACCCCCGAATACTTAATCAGATGAAGGGGATGGGGGAGTAAACTCTTCACCCGTGTCACCCGTGACACGCTGAACTTCAAATATAACCTCAATTTCTGCTCAGATGAGACAGTACAGCAGACTCCAAAAGGCTGCTTATATCTCTGCAAAATTATAATAATGCACGATGACTTCCCTGCATTTGAACATTCCCGGATTCATTTAAATTCCAGGTGCTTAAAGAGATATGTATGTGTTTTGTTCTTAAAGCCCTCACTTGTTTCAGCTCCAAGGGGATACGGTTATAAAGCGATGCCTGGCTTTAAAAATAAAAGACTGGGATGTTCTCCCCTGTGCAAACAGCACTTCATTGTTCTTGTGCCTCCTTGAAGCCCAATTCAGATTAGATTCACTATCATTCATGATTATGTAAAAGAAGTGATAAAACGTGGCTTTTTAAAAAATCATGTTTGTACAAGAATTTGCTGACATATTGTGGAGTGATAACATGATAGTGAAAATAGCCAGATCCTGCCTGGCCTGGCATCTGGAATCAGTAAAAGGAGGCAGGAATATTGCAAGCTCACTTCTGTTCCCTTTCCAGCACAAAATCGGCACCTTTTGTTATATTTTTATAAAGCGACCGATACGATTTTCATTGAATCATTGCCAGATTTCCTGGGTTTTGGCTCCGGCCTGAACTGCATTGCAATCATTTCACACCAAAGTTATGGGGGAAGTTCCTAAAAGTATAAAAGGAGAAATGGACAATGGGACTTCCATTACCAACCGGAGCAGCAACTGCTGGTGCCAGATGAATGTGGTTGTATGTGGGGAAGGAGAGCAGAGTGACCCTCAGAACTGAGAAAAGTAACTGGGTTTAGTTAGAATTTATTCTGTGTTGGGTCCTAGACGTGTGAGGAGCTGCCTCACCACCTCCTGAGTTGCCTCCCCTTCTCCCTGGGGGAACGGGGTGTATAACTTTCACTTCTGAACCACACAGCCCGTTTTGGCCAAGTCTGATAAACGCACAGGAGCCCCCGAGATAACCAAGGCCCTACAAATTAGGTGAAAATAGGTGTCTGGGAAGAAACAAATAACACAACTGGGAAAGCTGCAGAGCCTTTGTTGGCCATGCTCAGCCTCATCGGGTTGGTGGTTGGAGTCAACAGTCTTGAGGATTTTTTCCAACCTAAATGATCCTGTGTTCCTAAGACCATATTTCTCCATCAAGAAAAAAACTCCTCCTTCAAATTAATTTATCATTAGTTGTGCATTACACACAAAAGGGGAAAGCCCTGGAAAACCCGGGCTTTTCCCCAGTAATTCCCAAGCTCTTAGCCACAATCTTGTATTACACGAGCATTTACATTTAGACTCTTGGAATAATGAAAATTATGATGATGCAGGTGAACAGAATCAGAGGTGTGGTTTTAATAAGGGCAGTGTGGAAGGGGAGCAAATGCACAACATGTGGTGGAGGTCTATTTTTATTTGCTGAAAGTCTCAGCTGGTTTTGGGCTGTGTGTCCTTGGATCTATCAGTGACCACAAAAGTAATTCATTAGGTTTTCTACCCCTTCTGCCAACACTGTAATTTGTAGAGTATCGGCTATCTTCAGTAATAAGGTTTCAAACCCTTCTCTTAGAAGGCTGGGACAAGCTTGGATATGCTTTGCCATAGAGGAGGGATTTTCTTCTGCTTTATTCCACCCCATTACTCTTCATTTAATCCCTTTGTATCACTCTCAGCAATTAGGGCCCCTCCACAGGATGTTGCTTTTCCACTTATTTAATGGCGTTTTCTTTGCAATATCTTATTTGAGAACAAAAATACAAAGATTTGACAATTTCAAAAACAAGAGACTAGAGATAAGAGGAAGAGAAGGAACAGCTACTAAGGAGTGGGTGGATGTGCGTGTTTTCCATAAAATGCTATTTCTGTAGTTTTATGGCTGCTGAGGCAGAGCGTGTCTAAAATGGGATTCTTTTGGATAAGGTGAAAATGCCATGACATGACTGGGATCCTCTCGCATCTGGAGGAATGTCCATGTTGCAATAGATCTCTCTAAATATTTATACCTGATGACTTAGCAGCTGGCTATTAAGTGCCCTGATTGTTCCTGTAACGCTGCTCACAAATGGAGATCTGGCATGTGAAGGATGCAGCACAAATTGTTCTGTTGGCCTTAACTTTTGGTCAGAGAATTTACTCAGGGACGGTGATATCACTGGGGAAACATCCCTCTCGTCTCCTCTCCTTTCCATCCGAGCAGATGGAGCAGCACTCTCCCTCCTGGCAAAAGGAAAGCAAAAGTGGGGAAACCCACCCCAAACGATCTGTTTTAGGGTTCCAAAGAAAGCACGTGGTTAAGGGACCTCTGTGGGGCCACCTCCTCATGGTGGTACCTCACAAGGGACATTGCAGCCCTGGTGGTTGTTCCTCTGGCGTTGGATCTTGGCCAGGCCACTGCACTGGAGTGACCTCCCAGCGCCAGTGACTCACTTCTGTCACGGATCTGCTCCTGACAAAGCCTTTCCTGCCAGGCTGGGTCAGGGTGGTGGTGTTAACCCCTTGCTGGTTGGAGTTATGGGTGGTGCCAAATGGGTTGTTATGGCTCAGGGGCTCCAAAACCCTTTGCAGGACAGGCGAGGACATGGTGGCTCAAAGCAGCTCCAGCGGCGTTTGGAACTGGGACAACTGGGAGAGGAAACATTCACTGGGGTAAATGGATTTTTTGGGATCCATTACCCCAGGGCTGGGGCAGGGAAAACAGTCACATCCCCGTAGCATCCTCACTACAAGCTGAATTTCCCCCCAGGAATGTAGAATTACCACTTTACCATCACAGCAGCCAGTGCCAGTATCAAGGAGACATTTGTGGCCTCCTTTTTTACATAATTTAATAGTTCAGCTGCACCTTTTCAATCCCGAGTTTGCACTGAGCAGCCAGAAGGATTTCAGAGAGGGGACAGAAACCATTAAGAAACCAAACAAACCACAAAGTGCTTCATTCTGACTTTCTTCTGAAAGGAACCGCTTTCCAACTTCTCATTTCGAAAAGACGTCTCATCGTTGGGATGATTTTGAACTAATAAAAAATAAATCAGCCCCCTCTGGCCCTGCCAGGAGAATCCTGTGTTTCACTCTACTGGAAATGAAGCAAATAAAACCAAATTAATCTTGAAAAGCTGAAATACTGGCACAGGGTCTGTGTGGCTGACAGGGTTTTGGAGACAGAGGAAGCAGGTGATTCTCACTCTGCAAAGCTGTGGCTGTTGAAAAACTACTCAGTGAGGCTTTTCACTTATTTGGTCACTCAGAAATGGTGCAGGGTCAACTCAAACCTGCTCCATTGCCTTTGTTTTGCCAGGCTGCTCCTGCAAATTGCTTGAATTAATAAATTGGGTGCTATTCCACTGTACCCATATTACATTAATCCCCACATCACAGACCTATAATTAAAGGCTTTGTACCCTTATGACCCATCATGAAACTCAATGAAATAATTTTCCCCAAGAATGTGTTCCAGGAGACCCTCCTTTCCTCATTCCCTGCCTGCATTTAGGCTCAGTTACCACCTGTTTTCAAAGCAATTACCTTTCTTCCTAATTAATTATTGTCTCTGAGTGTTGACACCAGAACCAGTTGAGCTGGAAGAGGTTGGGTGGGCTGGGATGCAGGTTGGGCTCAGGACATCGTTCATAACATCAGGACACTTGTGGGTTTATCTTTCAGACCTTTCAACTTGGAAAGGAAACAAATTTATATAAAACCTCGCAGCTTGGATTTTAAACAGAGAGGATGTGCTGCGCTCTGGGTAAGTAGAATATTTACAGTCATAAGGCAGGGTGATGTATGCCCCTTACAAATAATAAATAAATGTTGAGTGTTGGAAATAGGATTCATAAGGATAAAACTAATCATGTAATAGTCTTTATTGAGGAAAATAAAGCAGTTCTATGACTGGGATGAAATCCCAAAATGAATTTACTGTTTACTGAAACACTGTAGAGCGGTTTAGATGTTGTTATAAAATCACTTTTATCATCTGTGCTGAAGATCTGGGTCAGTGGGGCTGTTCCACGTTTCCTAGAAAACTTAAATACAGCCCTGACAGTCCCAGGGAGGTCCAGACAGCTCAGCAGAGCTGCTCAGATTTCCAGCAAGGCTTAGGGAAACGGAGATTCCTGCAAAACACAGTGAACAGTGAGAACGGGAGCTGATGGAATTGCTCGGTCTGAATTCACATCTCCAGACATGCCTTAAAGTATGTCCCAATTCACCTCAAGCAGGCAGCACATCTGGAGCTGTTAAATGAGGGGCTGCAAGGGGCAGTGAGTGCATCTCTTAGAGGCAGAGAATTCCTCAGGTTTCCCAGCATGTTCCCAGGCTTAGCAGGTCACAGCCTTAAATCCTCCCTGGTGAGCCTGGATACACGCTCCCAGTTACAGACATGGCCTCTACCACAACTGTTTGTACCACCTTCAGGCACTGAAAAATGCAATTACACTGCCCTGGGGTGGTGTCCAACTGCCACAAGGATTAAAATAATGATTTGCATTCAGATTCTGTGGAGAATGGAGGATCCAGAATGTATTGGCTGTGTATGAGTCTTCAGAAACAGGGGAAATACTGAAATATTGAGTGACCTCCAGAGTTTGTGTAGGTTATTGATTATGGAATGATGTGCTAGGAAGAAATGAGCCATGTGGGGCAGGAAGTGAATACCTGTGAAAGTGAATCCAAGAGCTTGCATTGATCAGGGATCAATGAGGGATGGTGCAGCTCTGGAGGAAAAAATGCTTTTTGTTTCTAGAATGACATTGTTCTGAAGAAAAGGGAGCCCAGAGGAGGCACCAAGGTGATCAAAGGGATTGAGCACCTCTCCTGTGAGGAGAAGCTGAGAGAATTGGGATTGTTCAGTGTGGAGAAGAGAAGCTTTGGGGTGACCTAATTGTGGCCTTCCAGTGCCTGAAAGGAGCCTGCAAGAAACATGGAGAGAGATTATTTCTAAGGGTCTGGAGTGACAGGACAAGGGGGAATGGCTTTAAACTGACAGAGACGAGCTTTAGATGGGATATTAGGAAAAAATTCTTCCCTGTGAGGGTGGGGAGGTCCTGGCACAGGTTGCCCAGAGAAACTGTGGCTGCCCCATCCCTGGAAGTGTCCAAGGCCAGGTTTCGGATGAACCTGGGATAGTGGAAGGTGACCCTGGCCATGGCAAAGGGTGGAAATAAAATGATCTTTGAGGTCCCTTCCAACCCAAGCCATTCTATGATTCTATTCTATGGCCACTGTCCAAGATATCCTACCTGTATTTCTCAAGATGACTCATTTTCTGGATTTGGAGCAAGACTCAAGTGCTTCAGCAAGAGTTTATTTCACTTCCAAACATGTAATATTTAGGACAAATGTTTCCTTTGGCTTTGGTGTTTGGGCTGGGCACTGAAGGGCAGGAGAACCCCTCCAGCATCAGTGATGAATCCAACCCCCTTTGCTAAAGTCCACTTAAATTGTTTGTAGACCTTGGCACTTACTTTGGAAATACAAAAGGGTGACTTTTGCCCTCACAAGACGAATCAGCACAACATGTACCAAGGAGAAAAGGATATGGCAGCTTTCCTTGTGCTGCTGTTACATTACACAGCCTCGCTGCTAAAAGCGTGGCTTGAGCCATCAGCCACTGAGAGAAATCCAGCGCCTCTTTTGGAAAGTGTGTTTGCTCACAGGGCTGCCTGGAAAGACTTATGAACATGGAGAGAGTCAACCTGGTGACCGCAGACTCTCAGAGCCCAAGTTTGGAGGGAAGACGGGGATCAGGTATGGCCAGAAAGAGCATTAGCCCTGCAGACATGCCCTGCAGTGCTGCCCTCTCAGTACTGCTGCTGTCAGCCAAAAAACTGAGGCCTGGAGGCATCAAAAAATGATCTGGACTGCCAGACCCAGGCAGAATAAAGCCAGGCTTTCAGCCGGAGGACAGCTGGACACAGAGCAGGTTGCCCTTGGCATGCAGAGGGGGTTGTTAGCAGCACAGTGCCACAGACCTGCAGTCCTGCGGCAAAACAACGGTGACATTTGCTGCTGGGACGTGATGAGAGGACTTAAAATACCTTGGCTGGTGTATTCTCCTCTTGCCTTTTGGACGTTGTTTCATTATTTTTCCCAGTCTTCTGTTCTCCCCGTTCTTTCAAAATCCCATTTGCACAAAGAGGTGCTGACAATGTCACCAGCTCCTGCAAGTTTCTTGTGACATCTTTAATAGATGGCTGATGGTCCTCCATGGGTAGGAAAGCCCAGAAACTTGGATCCTGTCCTCCATGGATCAAAGGAGTCCAAAAATTGGAGTTAAACCCAGAATACTCTAGTTTTCTCTATATTTCTGTTCCTATTTCTTGCTCAAGTCCCTTTTTTCAAGGAAAAAAAATGGTTGCAAAGAGTTTCTGGGGTGACAAACATATGATGCACTCAGTAGGAAGACAGAACAGAGAGTAAAAAGCATTGCAAATATTTTTGGGGCTGCAAGGCTGAGAATACTCATAAAATCTTTACTTCTGAGGTACTAGAGGGGGTCTGCCCAAGTGGTTGGGGCACAGCTCTAAGCCCCACACCATGGGTGCTTTAGGTAATAATTATTTATTGTTGTATTTTGCAACTGAGGGGAAAAAAAAAAAGCCCTGAAAGCTTTATCACTTGCTGGAACTGTGCTATTTCCTCCCTTTAAACCTTTGAGCAATAGAGATAAAAAGTGAGTGTTACTCGTGATACTGGGAGAAAGAATGCAATATTCTATCTGTTCCTGTCTGAAGTGCCCCCATCAGCTGGCCTTGCTTTCTCCTCTCAGCCCCCAGGCAGGGAGACACACACAGTCACAGAATCATTTGGGTCGGAAAAGAGCTCCAAGATCATCAAGTCCGACCTTGGACCCATCACCACCTTGTCAACCAGAAAAACACAAGAAACCCGCAGTTACTGAAGAAGTGGAGGGCACTCATTTTTGATGTGGGGTCCTATTTCTTGCCTTCCTCTTTTGGGTTGGACAGTTTTCTACTGAATTGCAAAAACGACCAACGTTTGGCCCAACCACTCCTTCCAAATCCCCGCTAAACATGGAAACCCATCTGAAAAAATAGGATGGGCAGGAAGATGCAACGCTTACAGTTGGTCTTATTCTGTTAAATTAACTTGCATTGAACAGCACTGAACATTTCCCCTCTGCCCCCTGAGTGCTAAGACTCTTCTTCCTTTGGCGGGGCAGTTAAACTGGGGACCCTGTGAGAGAAGATAAAAGCAGATCTGTCTTTTGTGAGGCCAAAGATGCACAGCCAGCATCTCTGCAAGGACGTGAGGATTAGGGGAATACGTAGAATTTCCAAATTTAGAGCAGAGGACTAGCTTCCCATAAACAAAGGCTGCTTTTTAAAATGAGATGCTAGCAAGATAATGCACTAAAAAAAAAAAAAGAAAAAAGAAAAAAGGAAAAAAAGTTTGCCTTTGTGACTGAATTCTGGTATTTTGCAGCCAACCTTCAAATGGGCTGTTGGTGCAAGTGAACAAACGCTTCCTGTCTGTCCATCCTCATGGGTGGTCGCGTTTTAAAATGAAATATACAGGCTGACAAATGCCTTTACAAAGGCCAGATTATAAACTGTAAACCTACTGTCAGCTGGGTAGGAAAAAAAAAATCCAAATGCCTCTTATACCATTTAAAGATTTAGTTTGGCTTCAACACTAAAGCACTTCATCTTGAAGGAGAAAGGAGCTTAGAGTTTATAAATTGTTGTTTGGGCTCTAGTAAGCTCTGGATAAGGGAATCTCTCTGCTAGGAAACAAATGACCTTCCCAAAATTTAGGGAGCTCTGGGTATTGTTACGAAGACAAAATGCCTTGGAAAAATGTCCCCAGAATACAAAGGGATTTGAGGCTGCTCTGTTACTCTTAACATACAGTTCATACAGCTGCAAAGGGCAACTCTTCCAGCTCCAGTCTTTAAAAACGGGTGGAAAAAAGTTAAACATATCAGGACAATAAAATACAAGCTATTTAGATTGTTCTCCTCTGTCTGAATCGATTCTAGACTTGCTCTTGCACACAGTTGTCGAACTCAGGCTGAATATCCATATTATTATCAGCCAAAATGTCTCAAAATACCTTGTTTTCTCCCCAGTGGTGATCACCAACGGGAAGCTTTGTGGAAAACATGGTGATCTGTGGCAAGATGGTGCTGATTTATGGCAACGTTGCACAGCATTTTGAATCCAACGTGGAGGAACAAAGAAATTCCAAGACAAAAATCCACGGCCATTGCACACCCTTGTTTCCATAAAGTGAAATCTTGCAGCTCCTTTGTACGTTCCTGCTCGGGCAGATCTCAAGGAAGCACCAGTGGCAGCGTTTCCAACCCACCCTGAGCTTGGAAGTGCTCTGCAAAACTCTAATTCTTTGCTCTCCAAGTGCAATCCATAGTCATCCTTTCTTCCATGGGTTGTGTTTGAAAGGCAGGAGATGAACAGAGAGATGAGCACCTAGGTTAAAATGTCCCCTACTTTTTATTTTCTCTCCTCCCTCTTTTTAATTTTTCCCACATTCTCCTTTTATTTCGTGGATTTTGAGATGGAACTGAACTGGCCGTAGGATTCACAGGCAGAAAACTGTATTTACTCTGCAAATCCTCGCTGTGTTCCTCTTGCCCTGCATGTCTTCCTGTTGTTTGCCAGGAATATTGCAGGTCATGCTGCCCTTGCTGCAGGCAAGCAGAAATTCCGGCTGATTTCATCAAATCCAGGAAGGTTGAGGAATGTACATGCTGGGTTTGGTGGGAAGCAGGAAGGAAAAACACCTCTTCCATGAGCTCTAGAGCTTCATTTTCACCCCCATCATCTCATGGCAATCAGCACTACCCAAGGCATTCCCTTTATTTCTCATGTCCATGTTGATTGGCACAACCCAGTTTCCTGGAGTAATGACCACCTCCATCATTTGAGATGTCCATTCCAAACCCTGGAAATCGCAGTTTTGTTGAGGTCATCTCTTTTTAGGAGACTTAAAATACGGACTGCAAAACATCAGAGCCACCCTTTGAGATGTCCATTTTTCAGGGCTCTTGGCACGTTTGAAAGGGTGTGGTGCAGAAACATGTTCAATTTTCTAAGCCTGTTCAATTTTCATCCCGGAGGCTAAATTTTGTCGGCACCAAATTCCACAAGACCTTTGGAAACCAGGACTGTTTCATTGCCCATCAGATTGTTTTGATGCTTGACTGTGATTCATGCTGGGACTTGGGCTCTCGGCTGTCCCTGCTCTCTTACCCAGAGACCAGATGACAGTTGTGCAGCTGCATCAAACGCTTTTGTTAAAAAAGGAACAAAAAGGAAATCACTGGAAAATCTTCACAGCGGATCTCCCTCCGCCCACAGAGTGATGGGAATAAACATCACAACTTCAGATCTTGGTGAATGCAGATAAATAGAGGTTTAGCTGATAAGTTAATGACGTACCAAAACCAGATTGCTTCAGGACTGAAATAATAAGTGGCCAATGAGCAGAATACTGGAATCCTGACAAAACCCAAAATGCTCTGGTGTTGTGTCTCCCTTTTGTGAGGAGGGAGCTGCTGCAACCGTGTCAGCATCCAGATGAATCCTCTGTTTTTAGGTTTCTTCACCCAGTCGTGTCCAATTCTCTTGAGGTGATTTCTCCAGGATGTGCCCTGCCCATCCACCCACACTGCTGGGTCTTCTACTTCTTTCAGAAGGCCCTTTCAGATACTGCAAGGCTGCTGTAAGGTCTCCACACAATATTTTCTTCTTCAGGTTGAACAGACCCAATTTTCTCAGTCTGTCAGTTCCCATTCCCGTGTTCCTGCTCTCCTTCACCATCCAAGTATGATGCCTATTTTCTGTTGCTGAAAGAGTCTCTGCTATCCTGCACCTCTGTATCAGACTGACCAACTACATTCTGCCATGGATTTTTCCTGGAAATAACCTCTGTGTGGTCAGAGGGTGAGATGTGAAGGGAAATATGGCCCCAACAGTGGTTTTAATGGAGATCTGTTGTTTTCAGGGTCACTGTGAGGTGACATCTGTGTTAGATTTCAGGTGATCACATTCAGGATGGGATGGAGTTGCTGAGACTGCTAATATGGAGTTGAGGTCCAAATGTCTGGTAAATACATGTCTGCTGCTACTTTTGAGTTCACCTCTGCAGCTGGTGGTGTCCCGAGCCCCCCAGCCCTTCTAGGATCAGCCAGAAGCTCCTGCTGAATTCACAGGGCTCCACAGAGGTGGAGTCAGATCATTTACTGGTGGAAAATAGATCCAGCAGTGCGCAAGCCAGGCAGCAACGTGCACCAGCTGAGGATTCCCAGCATTTTTCCAAGCCCTCCAGAAACAATCTGCAGAATGAAACCTAATAAAAAGATGAATCCTTACAAACATTCCTCTAACTTTTTCCTATCTGTGTGGACTACTCCCCCCCATTTTTTCTTCACAAGCCATCGCTGTCACAGCATAGGCTCTGCAATGTGAATTTGAGCTGAGACATGGAAACATTTTTGCATTCACAGCAGTTTGTTCAAAATCCTGGTCTTCTGCATCTTGCTTGGGATTGCTTATCAAGACCCAGAGCTGAGGAGGCTTTGCAGCACTAAGGAGCTGAATTGCTGCAGCGTTCCAGTGGCTTCCTCCAACATCCCCCGGGCTGTCACAGCCTGGAGACAGGGGGCATTAAGCCAGAAGTTTATTTTAGTCACCTTTTCAAAGGAGTAGGGCTATTGAGAGCAACCAGCTGACGGGCCAGTGTTTGTTTTTCTCTTTCTAAAGGCAGCTTGACACCCGTGGAATGAAGATGTGGATGCTGGGAGCAGGTTGATGGGGCTGAACAGGAGGAAACCGTTCACCCCTGATTTATCCACTCAGAGAGAGAAGGGTTGACACCGCCCGCTTGTGAGTGCTCGGCATTTCACAGGATCAGGCCGCTGAGTAAATGGGGAATTCATCCAGAGATATCTAGGAAACACATAGAATAAGCTGCCAACTCTATTCCGAAAGCCAACAGTTCACTAATTTTAATCAACAGCTGGATATTTTTATAGGGAGTGAAGGGATGGAGGGGTATTATGACAGAACAAGGGAGGTGGGATTAGACTAATCTAACCCAGGCCAAGTGGGCTCTTCCTGCTCAGCCATGTGTAGTGTCATGACTGTGTGATTTAGACTACTGCACACTCACCAACACTGATAAGGAGGACAATTATGGGGAATACACGACTCTTTGTGGAGCCTTCAGCCAGCCGAGCCTGGGCTGCTGATGTCAGCTGGGGATCATCTCCAGCTCCGAATTAGGGAGGTCCCCCATCCCAGGGACAAGGTTGTGTCAGGGAGTGTGTGCCGGGGCTTTTGTGCTGCTGCAGGAAGAGCTCGCCCTGCTCTTGGATGGAGGTCACCTCTGCCCTGTCCCTTTCAAAACTTCAAAGGGCTCTTTCTGGTGAGCCCCGTCACGATGCCGGTAAAGCGTGGTGGGTGGCAACGTCATTATTCACCTCTCCGGAGAAGGTTGCTCTGTGTTATGACTCCGTTGAGTCCCTCAAAGGCAGTTTCTCCAGTGTTAATTGTTGTGTTTCCCCGTAACTTCTGGCTCTCCCCATGTCCTTCCTCACCTTCCGCTTACTCAGACCCAGCTGAACCTCGTGCCAGATTGTCGCCACCTAAAGTGACCCAGGGAACCAGGTAAAACCTGCAGTGCCGCCTCCTGTAGCCCTGGTTCAACCCTTGGGATGGGAAGCATGGGAAAAGGAATATTCCAAGCCAGATTTTTCCCTCTAAAAAAAAATAAAAATCTTTATTTTGGAATAACTCCCTGATTGGCACATAGCAGCTTTTGTTGTTGTTTATTTGTGTAGCTTTTCATCTTAACGAGGATGTACGGAAACAATTACCACACGGTTCATTCACAAGATCAACTCGAGCTTTTCCTGTCTGTGCAGTGACTGGATGTAGCCACTGAAAATCATTTAACTTCACAGAGTTGTGAGGTTTTTTTACTCTTTTTTTTTTTTTTTTTAATACATATTGTACAATAGGGACGATTTTTTCCCCCCTGCTAAATAAAGATTGAGGGTTGCACCAGGTGGCTGGAAATGTCACACAGTTTCTTCTTTTTGGCAGTGGAAATTCCAAACGCTTTAAGAAGATGCACATTTTTCAAGAGGGCAGAGAGAGGTCACGATGCACTGACTAATTCAAGATTTCCTTCACTGGTTTCCATAACAAATAATCATTTTTTTCTTTATTTAGCTGTACTCACTGGTAGGTTTTCATTTGCATCAAAGCTTTGTTCTGCTCTCATTTGGGCTGCCTCCAGAGACCAAACAACATCACAGGCTACTCTTGGCATGTCCTCCAAAGAAATGGGCCAAATTCAGAGCTGCAAGTTGGCTCCCACGTGTAAAGCCTTGCAATACAGATCCTGGAGCACTGCTGGGATTGAATCTGAGAGAGGTTTGTGGACAGTCAACAGAGATTCCCATGGAGTTTTAAAGATAAAACCTATTGGATTTGGTCTAGGAGGATGGGGCAGCTGTGCTATTATTTAGTTGATAACAACTCCTACCTTAAGACTTTTTGTCTTGTCAGAAGTTGATTGAAATTTTCCCTCCTTGGGCAACATCCTTCCACACACACATCCCTTCCCCCTGGCCTGGTTTAATATTCTCATTATTCTTTGTGGAATTTCAATCCTAATAACTCAGGAAATGGGTCTTCAAACTCACGTCCGAAAACCATGGCTGGGTTTCCTGCGTGAAATCCTGGCACGGCCGCGCTGTGGAAGTGATGGGGGATTTGGCAGGCGTTGGCTTTCCAGGCAGCTCTTTGCCCTTTTCCTGTCCCTGCCGAGAGCTGCCCCAGCAGAACAAGGCGATAAGCACTTGAAAAATCGTGTTTTGCATGGGAGATCTGCTAGGATTTGACAGCTAACTTCCCTGGAGATACTGGTTTGGGCTGGGTGTGCTCCAGCCGGGGTCGCGGGAGCTCGGGTGGGATTTTCCAAGAGACTGAGGGCACAGGGATGAGACTTAGGAGTGTGGAGAGTGTCTATTGGTACCTTGTGATGGTAAACGAGATGACCTCTCTTATATAGAAGTGTAAGAAAAAGGTCAGAAGACACAGGGGAAAGAGTAGATTGCTAGACAAAAGAAGGAGTTTAAAAATGGAGTTTTAAATCTGACTGCACGCTGAGGAGGAGATGAGGTATTGGGTGAGAGCAGCCAATTTTGAGAAAAAAATTAAAATCAAAAATCCAGAATTGGGATGAAGTTGCTGCTCCAAGGGCTCACTGTGTTTTGCTGGAGAACTCTTCAGAGCAAAATTAATCAGAGAGGTTGTGGCTGCCCCATTCCTAGAGGTGTCCAAGGCCAGGCTGGATGTTTTTCTGAGCAACCTGGTCTAGTGGAAGGTGTCCCTGCCCATGGCATTGGGTGGGACTGAATGGCCTTTAAGATCCCTTGCAACCCAAACCATCCCATGATTCTATGAACCCCTGATCAAGTTTACTTCCAAAAAGCACTTGGGCTGGTACCCGGAATCCATTGCTCAAACTGGTGCTCTCACCAGACTCCTGAGTCTGTACTGGGAGGCTGGAAATCACATTTCCAACTTAGATATTTCTGTCTTATCCCCATCTTAGCAAAAACAAGGCTAAGGAGCTGCGCACTGCCCCATCCCTGGTGGTGCTCAAACAGTGTCCTTGCAGTAATTAGCAATCCATGCTCATTTAGATTTATCTGATGCCCAGAGACATCTGTTTGTCATATGTTGCATGTCTCCTAAGCAACTTTTTTCTTCATCCCACGGCCCGATTAAAGATTCCAATTAATGTAAATTGCAGAAGGTCCTGTAAGGCAGCTTTTAAATCAATGTCATGTAAACTTTGCTGGGTTAATCCTGCACATCTGAATTCAGCTAAAAACCGACACTGCAAGGTCAGGCTGTACAAATTGATGGATTTTTATTCCTTTAACCTTAAAAGTGTTGCAGAGAGGGAAATAGCAGCAAGAGTTGCTTCTTCCAATTGCTTCTTTTTCCTACACAAGAGACACATATTTCCCCTTTTCATATGTGTACATATGTAATATATTCATATGATATATTTATTTTTAAATGAGCAGTACTTAAATCAACAAAACCTCGTTGCTGCTTTTCATGTATCTCACTTTTCTGTTTCCTTTTTTTTTTTTTTTTTGTGCATTGATTTGATAAGGGAGAAAAGGATTCTGGCATTATAAATCAGTAAGTTAATGAGGAATATCCTTCCTGCCTTTTGAATTTATTTTATTTTGTTCTAAGAGAGAAAAATCTCTTTAAAGACATCCCAGAGCATTCTGTGGCTCAAGAAGGCATGAATGTTGCAACAGCAAATTAGCATGAACTTGCAGAAAATAATGCTGTGCAATCCGTGGGCTTTCCTTGCCCAGGGAGAAGATTTTTGCGGTGTCTCTGTGGCTCAGAAGTAACAATCTCTTATCAAAGCTCTTTAGTGCCTTTGCACTATCATCAATACATATAAACAAAGGATAAGGAAGCTAATTCCTGGTGGATAACTTTCCGCAGCCTGCGAAACAGCTTGTGGCAGAAGATCAGCTTTATCAGCTCTAAAGGAGTGCATTTTATTTATGGAATCCAGCACTGCAGGCATTCTTGTTCCTTTGTTTGGGGGTATTTTGTATTTCCCATAGCCTGTCATTTAGCTTTGTGCAAGTATAAGTGTTGGCTAATTGGAAAGACCTGCGGGAGGCACTTTGGTTCTTGGCTTGGCGTCCTGTGGTTTTTATTTTCTCTCCTTAAACCTGAGAACTTTCCTGTAATAATAATTACATGAGCTTATACTAACTGATCATTTCCCCTGAGATTTATCCTTCTTTTAAAATTTTTTCTTATCAATTCAATGTTTCTTCTATTGTTTAATATCAAACATTAAAGGCAGCAGAAGTGTTTCAGATAATTCCTCACACTGAAAGGAGAAATTCTGCCTTCCTGTCACTTTGCGATTCTTCTCCAAAGCCAATGGAAACCAGGAGCTTGGGCCTTGTTCCTTGCTTGAGTGCTGCTATCACCAGCCTGGCAGGACCTACCTGCCATGACAGCATCCTCCTGGAATCCTATCAGCAAGTTTAGCCTCTGCTTTGGAAAAGGAAAACACAGTTCAGAAGGTTCCTGAAGACAAGGGTGTGTCAACAGCTCATCTGTGCCCACATCACTTTTTGGTCCTGCTTCTGCTTGGAGCGTCACCTTACTTTTCTCTCCTCCTGGACTTGACTGTTTCACCTTTTTCCTTTGTTCTTCCACCAGGTTCATGTACTTCATCAGGACCTGAACAGGAGAGCCGGGATTTTAGCGGGAGCTCCTTCTGCTGGTGGGATGACCCCTTTGCACAGGAAAATTCCTTTACAAAGCCACAAAGAATCCCTCTCTTTTTAATTTTTTTTCCTCTCTTCTTTCTTCCCCGCTCCACTCCCCCACCCCCCTTTTCTCTTTACACGTATTTCATCCCAAGAAAGGAATGAAATTGGCTTAAAATATGTATAGTAAGTATGAAGATTGGCATTTGTCCATCACCCATGTGAGAACTATTTGAGCTCCATGGCTCACTCTAAAGCTGGATGAATCTTACAGGGATCTTTTATCGGCTTCCATGCTTTTGGTATTGAGTCCAACATGGGAATGATGGAGTCCAAACCTGTGGGAAGTTATATTTTGAGTCTCTTGCCCATTATTTCAGAATCAGCTTTCTCTCTCTGCTCGAGTTTTGTTGGATGATCAATCCTTCTCCTACCAGATACTTTTGTCAGTGACTTCAGCCTGGGCAAGACTTGGAAAGACCCAAATTCCTGGCAGCCTAATGTCTTACTCTATCTGCCTAGTTCTGCTCAGGCATGTAGACATTCCTGAACATCTTAGGCACCAGTGATGTCTGTGAGAAGACTTGTTCGTGTCAGACACCATCCAGCTGCCAGCAGCGCTATAAACTTGTGATTAGATTGATAATTTTCTGTATTAAATAACCAAACCTCAGTCCCTCAGCTGGAGAAGCCCAGCAACAGCTCTTCCCTCCCAATTACCTTTGGCTGGGCTGTCCTGTGGAAGTTTAATTTGTGAGGAGCCACTGTGGGATTCTACTGTGCTGCTGGATTCACAAAATAATATTTATCTCATAAGAGACTTAGTATGTCAAATGTCCCAAAGCCTCAACCCATACAATGATCTTTTCTGAATCTGATCCTAATTGGTGAATCTGAGTAACATTTATACAAAAAA
>WEKX01002657.1:753396-784442 GCA_013390025.1 Pitta sordida | reverse complement strand
AAAAAAAAAAAAAAAAAAAAGAAGCAATGGACTCAGCAATCAACTATTTTTGCTTTAAAGATGTGGGAATATTCCTATAAAGTGCTCAGATTCTTCCAAACTTATTTAGATTTGTTTTCTGTTTATTCCATTTTTTCCCTCTTTATTAAAGGAATTTTAGTTCCTTTTCCTTTTTCCTCTCCTCTCTTCTTGTCTCCTTTCTATAATATTGATTATAAAATAATATAAATTATATTTATTAATATATTAATGATAATAAAATAATTAGTTTCTTGTCCTGATGCACTTACCAAAATCCAAGAGTGGCAATAAAAACTAATATACAACTTAAAAATCCAAACTCCTGAAAAACCTTGGGTATTTTAAAATGAAATTAAAAGTAACTGAGGCTAAAATCTCCTGACATGCAAGAAATGTTTCCATGAGGCCACAGTTCCAGTGAGGTTGTGTCCGAGTGACCAAATGTGATTTTCTCCTTGTTTTCTAGGAAGAGAAAGGAGATGCAGGTCCATGGATCTGTCTTGTGTAAATGAGAACATTGTCAGGATTAAATGTACAGAAAAGGAGATTTAAAAAACCTGGGGCTGGTGTTGACAGGTGGACGCACAACCTCCTTTCCTGAGGGATGCTTCTTCCTGGGCACAACACCACCTACATCCTGTGGTGATCCTTGCTCTTGGCTTGGAGAAGCGATGCCTGGGCGATGCCACCAAGTCCGTGCCACCAAGCCAGTCTCCTCTGGACATCCCCACATTTCTGCCTGTACTTTTCCACTAACGGATCAGGAAGGAAAAGAATCCATCTCTCTCCTCCATCCTGTGAGGAGCTGAGGCTCACCAGTCATTTTTCGCAGGGAGCCGTTTGCTAGGGATGGCTCCATGCCATCCTTGACCAAGGCTGAGCTTGAACTGGGTGACCCAGAAGTGAAAGGCTCAGCCTCACGTTGCCAGTTTCCCCAACCATCTGTCCTCCTTCAGAGAGCTTCCTTCAAAACTCCCCACACACTTCATAAACATCCCAGCCCTCCTCACCCCTCCAGCTGCCCCTTTCCTCTAGAAGAAACAGAGGTTTCAAGGAAATACCACTCTTTTTTTTTTGTTAATGATTTTTTTTCCCAGGCGTGTTGAAGCCGACATTTATGATTTGGCAAAAAAGAGAAAGTTTTTTATCTCCATCCTGCCTTTTAGACCAGTTGGTTTAAACCAACCGTCCTGAGGATGAAGAAGACAAGGATAAAACCCTCTCCTGGTGGAGATGATGTGGTGCTCGGTAGCAAAACCTCCTCTCGTCTTTGAAGACCAACAATAAAGCAAACTTCCATTTCCTTACCAAAACATCGTCATGTCACAACCCCAAGAGCTCCACCTTCCCTTTCAAGAGGCTCGAAAGCAGGATTTCAGACAAAGAAAAATAGTCTCAGGTGGGTTTGCCATGGATCATTTTGACTATATTTTAAACATTTAAATGTCAATGCTTAGTCATAGACAAGACATGATTCTTATCTATCTACATGTGGCTTCCAGTATAAAAAAATTTGAACCCGTGCCATTTCCTGTTGGAGAGAGCTTAAACACAGGGGTGACAAGGGCACATCTATTTTGGATCCCTATTTTAAAAGCCTCCAAGATATCATAGAAATCAACTGGCACAAACAGAGGACTTTGAATCTCTTTCATGGTGGTGGCAAATTACGTCTATCAATGAAACACATACTTAGTGAAGCGGAAGTGAGCACCAGCAATACTTCAATCAGCTTTGGCATATGTGTACATTATTCTGTTTGATCTCATGGGATGCTGGATTTAGACGATATAATACATTCTGGTTATCTTCCTCGAAGTTGGAGGGACGTAAGGAGATATCCACTTTCACAAGATAAAATTAGCACCTCTTTATTTTTCAGATAAACATTCCTCTTTTTTTTTTTCTCTCTTCTTTTCTTTTTTGCAGGAAAACGCCGATTAGAGTTACAAAGCATACCAATGGGTATGAGTTTATTCATATTCAACCCAAATCCTATTTATTATATAAAGGAAATAACATTGGTATTACACAGGGCAACTTGGACAGCCTAGATGGAGGAACAGGGAGCTGCTCTTGGGCAAGTCTCTTCAAAAGAGCCGAAAGTTGTTGTTTTCCAAAATGATGGTGGGAAAGTGGAGATTTGGCTTAAAAATGGACAATTGCACAAGAGAAACGGTCAGCCCACACTGAGTCTGTTATTTTACTGTATTTTTTGACATCATCTTGAAGCCATGACTTTAAGGTATAAAATATGGACTCGAATTTCGGATGCTAAAAATTCAACGTGTTTTCTTCTGTACCCGTAGTCTCAATTCCCACCGACCACAAATGCTAATAAATATTACCCAGATCATCTCCCAAAACTCCTGCTTATGGGCAAATTTAATGCTTCAAAGCAGCCTAGCGAGAAGTTATTTTTGATAAATCAAAGCACAGACCCCTCGGGCACGGGAAACATGTTTCAGGGTAGATCTATGTGAATAAGGGATTGTTTGGTTCACTTGCCGCTCCAAACAATCGGGGGAGAAAAATGGTTTCCGGTGAATTAAATCTTTTGTACGACATGGAAGGCCTTAATGGACCTTTGAACTTCTTAAAATAATGAAATACATTGCATTATCTGCAATGCTTCAATTAATGTCAAAAAGAAGGTGGTGACCTTCAAAAGTCTTTTGATGGGGAGAACAATTCAGAGAAATCAACACAACTTTTCCAAAATGTTTTGGTCGATTTGGACCTCTGTGTTGGAATTTGGGAGGGAAAGTAGGGTTGAGGTAATTTTGCTGTTATGTTTATGAAAAAACCTATCATGGTTTTGCTGGGATGGATTTCCCACTAATGAATGGTTGATCTCCAGACACACAGGCATAGAATTATGGGATTGCTAAGGTTGGAAAAGCCCTCCAAGATCGTCCAGTCCAATACTCATATCATCTTTGGGAACACAACCCTAATATTGCTTTTAAATACATGTTGTCTCAGAGCTGGTTGTTGAAATGAGCTTTGAGGTCCCATTTCATGCCTTTGTTGAAGGGTGTCCTTGGCAGCACTGCCTTGGAGACCTGAGGTTATTGGCAAAAATTCTTAATACAACACAACAAGAAATTTATTGTAGAGTGTGCAGAAACTTTGCCTCAGCAAATCCCCCTCACGTTGACATTGGAGTTATGAAACGAAGCCATAGAAGAAGATATGATCTGTTGAAATATTATGTGAGGCCTTATCAGGACATGGTTTTGTGCTGCTCTCCAATGTGAAGCTTTCCAGTTTAATACACGATGACAGAACAAGATCCTTTTACAGGGAGAAAGCGAGATCATTTTCAAGACCAAGTTTAGCAACTTCTCAAATGTCTGTTGTTGTCTGTCCCGTTAATTGGCTGTATGGCTGCAGTTTGTGTGGGCTGGCCATTATAATGTCAATAAATCCAGTGACTGGGAATGAAATTTGATGCAGAGCGGGGCTGAGTGGTTTGTTCCTGAGAATTTGGCCGTGTGTACTGGGCACGGGATTGTGACGAGCAATGCTGAGTAACCTCATACAGTGCAGGAACAAATATTTCTGCAGAAAAATTCTAGGCAGCAGCTTTTTAAATGGTCTATCACCAAAGTGTAGCTATTTAGTGGTATCAAAGTTTTCATGGAGAAAAGGCAGCTGGGGAAAGTGAGTTTTCTCACTCACCTCCATGTGCCTGAGTCATTGAGGGCTCCAGCATTTCCCTGTGGGACACAAACAGGGGCTGATTTTTCTGCTGGCATGAAATTTCAGTGTAAAGAGCCTATTTTATCTCAGCCCATGGAGGTGCTGGCATGGGGAACAGAGAAGAAATAAACCTGACGGGGAAAAAATAACCACGGTGGGGCTGTGAGGCGGGGAGATACCCTGGAATGAGCTGAGAGGTCGGGGCAGGATGTGCTGCCACGTTTCACTCAAAAATGACATTTCACTTTTGAATACCACCACCAAAAATGATGGGTTTTTTTTCCCTTGAAAATCCCCAGGTTTTGCCTTATCTCTAAAAAAAAAGAAAAAGAAACTCCCTGAAAACACCTTCCCTGGAAATGTCAATTAACAGCAAAGAGCCCGAGCAATGGGAGAAGCTGGGAGGTAGCAGCGTTTTATGTCAGGTCGGCTCAGACACATCTTTGTGCTGATGTTGGATAATTAATAGGGAGAGCACCATGTGGTTCTCTTTCAGCTCACATAGACAGCAACTGTTTGTCTTCTCTTGTCCAAATTGTTCGATTCGTGGTGGCCTAAAAGTTGCAATTCCTGAAGGAGTTCACTGCCAAGAGACTGAGGGGATGCTTAAGTCATTTTAATAACAGGTTATATTGAAAAATAATTATTAAATGCTTGAATAGAAAAGAAGTTCAAACTGCTGGACACTGTGCAAGACAAGATCTTGTAAAATCTACAGACTTAATTCCCCTAGAAATTAAAACAAGATGGATAAGAGAAACATCGTCTATATGTGAATGTTTCTATACATTTGGAATTGCAGCCTTTGCATCCCCCAAGAGCTCAGGTTTCACGGGGGAAGAAGTGGGATCACTGAGCCCTCCCAGCAAAGAGCCACCACTGCCACAATTAGCTGCAGAAGCCCAATTTGGGGGTTTTCTCATTAACCTGTCATGTCAAATGCTGTACGATAAGCCGGTGAAAATTGGGGGGGAGGAGTGGCGGTGGAGGGGTAAAAGTTCATTTTGCAAAGCAAACAAACAGCAAGTCACTTGATTTTACTAATTATCCTACCCTGTGGCTCTTGCAGCCATTATTTTCCCTCCCCATCAGTGTATGAAGTGACAAGATAAGATAGGAGCTGGTATTTTCTAAACTATCCTGGCTGACGGCATATACAGATAATATGAGGATTCATTTGCAAGAGCGCACAGAAGATTAATTGATTTACTTAATGTTAAAGTCATCCCTCATTAGAAAAAATAACTGCTGGCATTTGTTGGGAGTGGATGTCCAGGCACACTTCTCCGAGCGCTATCCTAGAAATAGCTTTTTTGGGTGAAGAAGGGTGATTTATTTAAAATAAAGGGCAAGTTATTTAGAAGAATGGGGAATTATAAATGTGTTATTAGGAATTCTGGATCAGATTCGCAGCCTGGGGACACCATGGGTGGGTTTGTTCACACAGTCTATAGAGTGGGCCCTTTATCTGTACATTTTAATGGTATAGATATTAAATCATGGAGCAACACCTGTGCACCTCTCAGACCTGCAATTTCCCAGAGATACTGGTGGGCACAGGCCAAAAAAACCCTTGGATTTTTCCAGGGCTAACTATCTACATCATATCCAGCCTGTGCTCCCTCTTTTTGAGGTCAAACTCTACATTTTTCTTCAATGCAAAGCCTTCAAACCTTAGGACAGTTGAACAGCAGTGTCTCAGCTCAATGAAATCCAGAGAAGGGAAAAAACCCCAAATTTAATGATTATGTGGTTTGCCAAAGACCCTACATTAAATCAATGTATAAACATGAAATATGCACTGCTTTAAAAAGTTAGTTGCCTTTTTTTTTCCCTTCTGAAATGATAACTAAATGGATGTTTGAGCATGTGTTACCTTTATATGGTTTCTTTTATGAGCTTTTAGGGCAGAGGAACAAGCAGCTCACACCCACCAGCTGCCGCTGGGACCATGACAGACCCAAAAATCCAAACGTTGACTTCCAATATCAAATTTTAACCCTGAGCCAGTAAAACGTGTTGTGTCAGAATATGGCCAGATCTATAAAGCTCATTTCAGCAACATGTTGCAGCTGGTGCTGTGTATTTATAGCTCTAGGACAAAAAAAAAAAAATTAAATAAAAATAATAAAAACCAAAACACAACAGCCAGCACAGACTGGAAAGAATAGAAAGGCTTTGAAACAACAAATTTGTCAGTGTTTTTCCTTGCTGCCGAGTCGGACTGGTTTGGATTATCCCTGTCCCGTGCAATTTGACGGTAGCGACGTGAACCTGCAGCGCACGGATCTGGAGCGAAGATAGGAGGAAGGAGGAGGAATTCAGGGAATGTTTTCCCTCGGAGCGCTGGGGAAGCGCCGGCGGTGGGACCGGGGCTGCGGTGACAGTGTTAACACTTCCCAGAGCCGAGGACCCCAACGCTGGAATGGCGTTGCCCACCCTGAAAGTGAGAAGGTAAAGTTTATTTTTTCTATTTTTTGCCTCTCCTTTCTCTCGCTCCCTCTCCCATATACAGAAAGGATCAAGACCACCAAGAGTGGCCCTTTTTTTTTTTTCTTTCCCCCCACGATGATGTACAATTTGCATTTGTGTTAATAAAAAAAAATTCTGCCTGAGGTCATCCACCTAGAGGGTTTTTCTTTTTAAACAGGAAACGGGTTTCAGATGTTTAGACGTTAAAAAGTAAGGCTGCTAATCTGCCTTCCAATTTAACAGCCATTGACAACTGTCAGATATTTTTCTCTTTGCATTACTGGCTTTAGAGCTGGATTGGGTATTTGCTTCGTTTTGTTTTTTACACCAGTAAAGGAGCTGCTGTCGTGCAATCCCTCGCTTTTGGGATTTGTTTGCTAACACCAAGGAAAACTGCCTTGGGAAGAGCAATCCAGTGTTCTCCTCATGGTGACTCTCAAGCTTTTGTGCTTGTTGGGATGAGCTCAAGGAGAAAAATTTGAAGGAGGGTTTGAAGAGCAGCAGCTTTGTTGGTGTTTGTGGCTGAGACACGATGTGAGCATGAAAACCTGCAGCTCTTCACCTCCCAGCGATTCCTGATCAGTAGATAAATTAGATAAACAGATAAATAAGGATAAATTAATCTGCATCGAGATTTCCACTTATAAAATAATCTGCGTTTCTGGATTGCCTTTCTGCTGTCAGCACCGCACTCTCAAAACTCAAATCACTGTTATTTTAATTTTCTTCATTTAATCTGTGCAGTGATAATATTCCACTAATATTCCCCAAGGCAGGAATATTCCCATGGCACTGCAGCTGATGCCTGGGACACTGAGTGATGGGGACTCTGCATTGCCCACAATTTCTGACGTGGCGTTGGCACCGCAGCAACCACGACATGGTTTTCCCAACAGCTTGTCACGTTATTCCCATTTCTCATAGGAATGTTATTCCCATTTCTGCTGTGCATGTTATTCCATTTTCCATATCAAATATATTCAGATTGTTGTGCCTCTCACACAGCCCAAAGACAGTTCACAATGTTCTACGAGCATGAGAATAAAATTAAATTAGTGAAGTGCTTCATTAATAACAATTATTAAATGAGCAACTGAAGTATTTGAGTTCGTTATCTTTTCTTGCAGGTAAATCCTGTGGACTCCAGTGCAGATTTATCTGGAAAAACGCTGAAGGATCACACGAATTTTATACTAAAATCTATTATTTTGAGGACATTGCTGAACTATGTATTTCGAATTTTAATAAAGTTTTGCTATGATATGAAGTGCAGAGAAGAACAGAAAAAAATGTGTAATATTTACTGGCTGTGCTGAAGGCGAAGTGACTCGAGTGTTAAAGGAGAAGGTTTTGCTTTTCAACCAAATGCAGACTGAGCCTCCAGAA
Organism: Pitta sordida; assembly: GCA_013390025.1. NCBI lineage: Eukaryota > Metazoa > Chordata > Aves > Passeriformes > Pittidae > Pitta > Pitta sordida. The sequence goes on along the minus strand of WEKX01002657.1, from coordinate 776,858 downwards.
AATAATTTTCCTTCTGAATTAAAAAAACCAACTTTTCGAGTTACTTTTCACCATCTAATTAATGATAATGTTTCTTTCTAAGCCTTCCAGAAACAAAGCTTGGCTTCTGACTTGGAATTAAAAGACAGCGATAATCCACCATTAAAAATCAATGTTACACATACACAGTATTAAGAAAAATTAAATCCAAGAAAATGGTTTTATTTTCAACATTTTGGTAACCACAGAACAGGTTCTGCCTGGTTCATTTTGGTTACATGATGAGCCTTACACTGAAAAATACAGTTGTTATAAATATAAAATAATTTTTGTCAGCGTAAGTGGCATCAATTTTTGATGTGATGGTAATTTGTGTGAAGATGCAGAAGTATAGAAGATCTTTATCCCCCATTTTGGGGTAAATTTTTGCATTGTAATTAAAAGAAATGCACCAGAAACACGAGACTCCTACCCCAGTCTCTGAGCAAAAACCTCATTTAATCTCAAACATCGACCTTGAGAATTTTGTTAATTCAGCCAATAAATTATCTGAGGTTTTTATCCTAAAAGCCAAAAGTCTTAGCAGCAAGTTAAAGATAAAAAATACAAACCCTTATTCTTGGCATGTCAAATGTGGAAGCTCGCTGCTGCTGACCACAAATATATTGGAAAAATGTGTAAACCGAAGGCAATGATATTTTCCAAAAGAACACCTGGAAGGTGTAAATCAAAAATATTGTAAACACGTCAGCTGGGAACATACGACAGGCACACGGGGCTGGGCTGTGCACCCAACCCACGGAGCTCGGGGAAGCCGAATCGATAAATCAGGGGATGAACCTTGGACTAATAAACAGTTCTTTTATGAAAAGGAGAGATTCTCTGCCCCTGCAGGGTGAGGGCAAGCCAGCAAAAGATGAATTTGTTACATGTAGAGAAATACAGGAGGTCGTTTGCAATAATCTGATTTTTTTTTCATTGCTGCTCGAAGGAACTCTCGAAATCAAACTCGTCTGGCTTTGTGATTTGCTTAAATCAGCAGCAGAACTAATAACACTATCAATAATTGATTATTTTTTTAGAGATATTCTTCAGGCATTTAATTCTCCAATTTCAGCTTTTTAATTGTCGATAAGATGCAAAGGCTGGATTTTGCATGTGCATGATGTTTAACGTCTACATTACATTTTGCATTTACATTTCACTTTAAATCTACACTATGTTTTACATCTGCATGGTATTTAATCTCTACCTTATATTTAATATATACATTATATTTTTAATCTACATTATAGTTTTAATTGACATTATATTGAAAATCTACATGATATTTTACATCTATGTTATATCTTACATATACATTGCATTTTGCATGTATGTGATATTGTCCATCTATGTTATATTTTATACCTCCATTATATTTGGCATCTACATCGTGTTTTACATTTTCATGAACCAAAGCCTTGCAGTGAAGCCAAAGGGATGGAGGAAGAAATTTGGGGGAGCAGATCGCTGAAAAACCAGGATTGCAAAGCAAAAATCCCCTGTGCTAAAAAAACCCTAAAATTGGGGTTTTGACTTACGCTCCTCTCGGTTGACTAAAAAAAGCCCTATTAAAATATTATCTTCAGGAAAGCGTCATAGAGGCATGAGGTTGGTAAACATTATAAAAACAAGCCCTAATAAAATTTTTATTGCTTTACATTTCTGTGCATTTTACGGCCAGCGCGGGGAAAAGGAGCGACAGTGATTTCTCCGCCTTGAGAGCAGGCGGGAACTTTTTTTCCCCCTTGCCTTCTGCTCATCAAAATAAATAAAAATGTTGAAGCCTGTACATTTCTGAGGCATTCAGGGGAATGATTTCACGCTCAGAATGAGCCAAGGAAAAAGCTAAAGTCTAAGGGAACCTTGAGACGTTAATCTGTGTGTTATAAACAAGTATTGTCCTTTTTGGACACGGCAATCTTTTTACATGTCACAAAACAACGTGTTTTATTTCATATCCGTGGGTGTTTTCTGATTTAAAATAAGCAGGGAAAACCCTGTTAGAATTATTAACCCTTGTTATAATTATTGAGCCAGTTTAAAATTGCTCCCCCCAAACCCAGCGCAGACATTTGCTTCCTGAATAGGCATTTATAGCTTCTGAATGAATCAAGTCACCACCAACAACAAAAAAAGGTAATTGTGCTTGCAAGCAAGTATTTAAATATTTACACTTTAAATATATTTGCTGCCAGCTTCTGTTAGCGAGAAGAAAAGTAATTTGGGAAATTACAACCCGTCCTGTTTCCCACATTTTTTAGGATAATAAATGCGTAGCTGAATTTAGCCATGCCCTGAAGGTTGGCTGGCCAAAAGTCGGAGGCAAAAAGTGAGCCCAGGCTCATCACTCACTGGAATAAGGGTGTTGCTGGGATAGGAGCAGAGTTTGGGAGGTGACTGAGATGAAAATGTGTCTCATTTTGGAGAGGAAAACGCCTGGATCGCTCAGGGCAGCTGCTCCTCTGCCTGTGGAACCAGGCGGTGGCCACAGGCCGTGCTGATTTCTCATGTTATGACCTCGAGATACGGCGGCTCTGCTCATCCTCATGCCTGTCCAACACGCATGTTGGCAGGCACAGGGCCTTAGTCATGTTTCCCAAAACCCTCCGGCGTGGGGATGATGTTTGGGGTCATGTACGTGGTGCCGTGCCTTGTCCCCCAGCCTGCACTCCCTCCAAAGTCACGCTGGAAAGTCCAGGGGGCAGGATGTGTTGAAACATCAGAGGGGTGAGTAAATAGGGGGGATCATGAAGCCACAGGGCAGATGATTCCTGGAGAGCCCATCCCTAAGCCAGGGCACCATCCCCAACACCCTTCTGCAGGTGCTACAAGTGGCCAACCCCTGTACCCTTGCATCATTGCAAGTTTATTTTTATTATTGCAACTTTTCATTTGGCTTCCTTGGTGTGTACGTAGACAGGGATTTTCCCACAGAAATTTTTACCTCCTGATTAGAACGAGGAAGGAGGCTCACCAGGGTCACATGAGGCTTAAAACCAAACAAGTGTTTTGGGTCCTTCCTGCCGCCAAGGGCGAGGATCTCCAAATTTTTCTCATTTCAGGAAGACACTAAAACCTCCTCCAAAATGATATATCGAGGTGTCCACATGCTCAGCACAGGGATGCTCTGTGAACATCACTGTGGGTCGTTGGCAAAGCCACACCAGTTGCGTGTTCATCCTTGGGTGACACTGAATTTGAAGTGATTTTAGTAAATCCTGATGTTCGTTGGATTTCAATAAAATTCTGAGGGAACTAAATCTTGCTTAGATCGTATTTGATAGCCTTGAACTGCTGTCTAAGAGGTGGGACAGATATCTCATGGGCTCCTTCTCTGTGATGGAGTAGTGCTGGTGGATAAATGTTTGGGAGGTGTGGGAGAGGCTCTGGCTGAAGCACCAAGGGGAATTGAAGGGATCATCAACGCTACTAATCAAATCATGTGAAAGCAGATTCACTTTTCTTATCCAGGGAAAATGTTTCTTTTATAATCGCTCAGTTCAGCCTTCTAGTTTTCTGCTGGTGGCCAAAGGGGATATTTCCATAAATTAGCAGGTCAACATCTGTGTTTGGCTCTTTCTTCTTAGAATCACAGAATTATTTATGTTGGAAAGAGCATTAAGGTCATCGAGTCCAACCTGTGCCTGATCCCTCCTTGTGCCCCAGCCCAGAGCACTGAGTGCCATGTCCTGTTGTTCCTTGGACACCTCCAGGGATGGGGATTCCACTACCGCCCTGGGCAGCCCCTTCCAATGCCTGACAACCTTTCAGTGAATAAATCTTCCTGGTGTCCAACCCAAACTTCCCTTGGCACAGCCTGAGGCTGCTTCCTCTCGTCCTGTTGTTGGTTGTTTCGGGATAAGAGGTTGACCCACACCTGGGTCCACCCTCCTGTCAGGGAGTTGGAGAGACCAAGAAGGTGCCCCCTGAGCCTCCTTTTCTCCATGCCAGGCAATCCCTGACCCCTCAGCTGCTCCTCATAGGACTGACTCTCTTGATTCTTCTTCTCTCCAGGTTCTGCCCCTTCAGGGATCTGATCCCACAGCTCAGGCCTCTGCGTCTTGGGAAGCCTCACCGAATTGCTGCAACCGAAATCCACACTGACCAAATAATCCTGATGACACACTTTGTGGTCACATCTGCTTTATCACCTTCCTCATATGACGAAGGGGGAAAACCCAAGAACCTTCTGTGATGACGTTCAGACGCTGATTTAATTGGTGCTGGGTAAATAAGTTCTTCAGCAAATTCTCAACTGGGGCAAGTTGTCCCTTCTTAAACCCGTGCAAATAAAATAAGGACGCAAACAGCAGACTACAAACCGTGCAAGTATGTGGTTCATCTTGACATCAAGATTCCTTCATTAGTTCAGCATTTTCACTGTTTGAAGTTTGGAAGTGCTTAATAGATGGTGCGGTTTTTTATCCCTTATTGTGACACCAGCTTTGACAGGCAAGGAGGGAGCAGAGAGCTCAGTTCCCAAATGATCCCCACCTCAGTTTATGTTTTTTTGAGTAAAACTGGGCCCTGATAAAATCAGTGGCGACTTTCCCGCTGACTTCAGTCAGGCTGGGATTTCGCTCTCTCTGCTTTACCTTTTCGTTGTTGCCCACAGTGTGAAAAGCTTTGGTTGGGGACTTACCAAAACAAGAAAATCAGCCGGACTCTGCAAATACTGTTGTTTGCTTTAAAGCACATTTTGTTTCCAGCTTGCTGTAAATATAGATGAAGTGAGAATCTGTTGTTGTGTAGGGCCTGTCACTTCAACAGCAGTTCAACAGGATTTCTCACAAGGTCTCTCCAGCCCATGGAAAATCACTCTGGGCATTTTGAACACAACCCCATGAGGCATCACCACCTCCTTTGTGTGCCTCTGCAAATCAGTGGAAGCTTAAAGTTCCCCTGTCTTGGATATAAAAAAATTATAATAGTATAAAATCTCACCTCTTCTTCAGAATGGTCTGAGCGTGTGTGTGTCCTGCAGAGGGGAAAAACAGCAGCAAGAAATTCAGGAAGATGACACAGGTTTGTGTTTTCTGCACCATGTGTTTAGACATTCACTCTGGTGTTAAAACTCAACAGGAAGTACTTTTTTTAACTAATATTTAAGTGAACCAAAGACACAGATGAGTAGGGAAAGCAGACAGCTAAGAAAGCGAAAATAGAATACAGGTGTAAGCTGCTCATGCTGAGCTTCCTGGAAGGGTTTTGTAATATCTTAAGCTCTTGTTTATTTGAATTAAAATGTACCTGATCCTTGGATAAGCACAAGGAGCTGAGTCCTGCCCTCACCAGCAGGACTGGCAGGTGCAGAGCAGGACCCTGGTTTGGGTCTGTATCGAAGGTTTGGAAGAATTGGGAGAGAGTTGGAAGGGTTGGAAGAGTTGGGAGAAGGTTGGAGTGTTGGGAGAGTTCTGGGAGAGTTAATGGGTGGCTTTAACCAACTTTTCACCCCCAGCCTCTCCTTGCGGCTCTGCCCCTGAGATCCATCACAACATTGGAGGAAAAGTTGAGTTTTTCACTCCACACCTCTTGGGTTCTCTCTGACACCTCCAAAGTGTAATTCCTAGGATACTCTTTTGTAAATGAAACTGCCTTTCACAGCCAAATCCCACCTAATTCCCAAGATCTGGAACTGGGGAGCACTCACGCTCTCGACATACAATGGAAAGCTGCCCTAGGCTGGAGCACATTATTCTGATTTTAAAGGAAAGCCACGATTTTATGATGTAAATTCCAAACCTGTAAAGAACAATCTGATCCCCTCAGTGTGAGGAGATCTCAGCCTTTCACATGCATTTTCTGCTCTCTGCAAATGTAGGAAAACGGTGCTGAAAGGCACATGCTCGAGGCTCTGTCGACATTTATATGAAAAGTTGCTGTTTACAGATCTGTCAGAGATTTAGCTTTGATGATGTAACGTTGGCAAATGTCATATGTAACTTCCTTGACACTGTTTTTCTAACAAATGGCTCTTTTTCTCTGCCGTGACTAGAAACAAAAAAAGGAGTTTGAAAGGACCCTGAACCTTAAAGTCAATCGAGTTTTGTTCAACGTCTCCCAGATTTGGTTTGATGAAATATCTGACCTCACACTCCAAACTTGTCTCCTGGAGTGTGTTGTTGCTACCCCAGCAGGAAAAAGTGCCCTTTTATTAAATATTGTGCAACATGGATTGAAACTAGAGTTAGAAATTATCTGCTGTATTTCCAGGAAAACTGAGGGTTTCAGGATGACCAGGTTCTTTAGGAAGATCTCAGGTATCACAAATAGTGGTTCAGAGTAAGAAAAATAACTCCTAATGAAGGGAGAGACACCTCCAAATGACAGAGGGAGGAATCCAGTCCTGGCTGGAGGTCTGGAGGAAGTTATCTCCCACCATGCAGAAGGAGCTGGAAAAACCGAGAAAATTTAAAGGGAAAATGGAACAGAGACAGAGCTAGGAGAGCAGAAAGGGAAACAACTCAAAAAAGTGTGATCAAGAGGCTTTCTCTTAGGGTTTGGAATGTCTTAGGTTAGAAATAGAGGCAAGGAAATGAGGAAGACACTCTGCATCCCAAGGAAGTGTCTCCAGTCCACAAAGTACCTCCCACAGTTACTCATCTGGTATCGATATTCCCTCCGAGTTTTAGGAGCTGCTTTGGGAGATGCCACGGCTCAGCTGATTCCAGCAGTGTCAGGGGAAGGCAGGGCGGGTGGAACAGGTACATTTTAGCACCTTCTGTGCCACCACATGTGTCACTTTGCCCTGGGACATTGCTGGAAAAAGAGCCAATGTCTTGCTGCAGCTTGGAGTGAGCGCGAAGTGAATCTGGGATGTAAAAAAAGGGGGATAATTCATTAAAGATGTGAGTCATTAATGAAGGGCACACGGGACGAGTGTCTTTCACAACTTTACGAGCTCGGCAAAGTGGGTCTGGTCTTACAGTGGGAGGAAACTCTCCCCAAGGGCAACAGTGCCCACAAAATGCAAACCAAGGCCAAGAGAAATTCCTTATTTTGACCATGTGAGGCCTGTAAATGAACTGTCAACTTCCAAATATGCTTTAATTTAGCCTCCAAAAAATTCTGTTGGGCAGCAGAGGAAGAGCAGGAAAACACCTCGGAGGCTGTTTTTTGAGCACATCAAACCAGCTGGGTCTGAAAAGTGGTGCCTCAGGAGATGGCACCGCTCCACCAGCACCCACAGTTCCTCCTTCGGGGAGGAATGTGTAAAACAGGGGTGCCAGGTGGAGGTCTTGGGGTCTTCCCTTTTAATCTGTGTGGCCAGAGAGGCTCAGGCTTGGTTCATGAAAAACAGGGCTCAGATTTGTCTGTAGACAACAATTCAAGAGCTTGTTTGTCTTTTTTCTTGGATATGGAGAACAACATAATATTCCTAAAAATTTCTAGGGGTTTTGCTGGATGTGGCCGCCACCAGCAGACTCAGCACAAAGCCGATGGATGGAATCAGGAGGGTGTTGCTGCATCCAACCTCTCCCTCTTTACCTGTGAGAGGAAAAGTCTCATCAAACTCTCCCTGTCATTTCTCTCTCAAACAAGAAAGTCTCCCTGGACACTGTCCAGAGCTCGACTCACTTGGCTCTGACTAAAAAAAAACCCAGTCAGGGCTCTAATTTTATTTCCCACTCAAGCTTGCTATCCTTAAAAAGCACATTACACTGGATTTCTGGACTGCCATCCAATATTTTTTTTTAATTGCCATTATTTTCTCCAGCTCATCAGTCCCAACAAACAGGAAATCCATTATTCATAGCAAAGCAACAGTGAGATGCAAACACGTCTCTGACGCTGCTCCAGCTGCCTGCTGCAGGGTGGAAAAGGGCTCATTACCTTTGGTCTGAGACATGTTTATAATTAGTCTCTTGCCCTATAAATGAGCTTGATGACAAAACAGTGCTCTTGAAAGCATTTCAGCTGATGTGGATCTTGGTAGTCTTAATAGAATGAGGTAAAAGAAAGGAGGTGGAAAATTATAGAAAGGGTCACTCTTGGGTTTAGGACACTTCTCTGGAAATGCAAAGTATCATAGCTTAAGCTCTCAAAAATGCTAAAAATCCACTGTTTCCAGGTTTCAAATGTTCAGGACCCAGGAGAAGAAAAGTATGTGCCGCTGGGAAGTCATACAAACATCTTTCTTCCCATATGTTGCAATAAGCTCATTACTCTGGAATGGTGGTGGCTGCTCCAGGGGCATCACACCTGATGCACTTCAAATATCTGAGAGCTGAGTATTTTCCTTCCCTACTCTACTGCCTCCTAAGCTGCCCAAGGGGAAAAAAAAATCAAATCCTGGAGTAATACCTATGTCACTATTCCTTGGAATGCAGGTTGGGTACGTTGGATGGAGATCTGAGAGAGGAATTGAATGCAATGGAATGGAAAATGTCAGGAGTCATCCATTTCTGTTGGCAATGCACTGGAGATCTGCAAGGCAGCCCATGGACTGTCCCTGGTTTCAGGAATGAGGGCTGGGGAGGATGGGTCAGTGGTTGGAGCTGCCAGCACATGTTCCTTGTCTGTGCCACTCCAGATGCCACTGTCCCAGCACCGGGGATCTCTGGATGGGACCTGGTGGGACAGTTGGTGTCAGATGTTACACAGAGCTGTTACTTCTGCTGCAGACTCGGAGCAGCAAAATAAACTCTGCTGGTGGAAAAAGCAGCTAGTCCCCCATGAATAGTGAATGTCTGGCACTGGAGCCAGAGTCAATCTGTGTGTTTGGGAGGACACGCAAACCTTTGGTGATTTGTCATGTTTCCTTGCGGCTGGTGATCTTTTGACTCACTCATCACTGGAAAAAGAAGAGGACTTCCATGGAATCACAGAATAATTCAGGTTGGAAAACTCTCCAAGGCTATAAAGTCCAACCTGTGGCACATCCCCACCTTGTCCCCTAGCCCAGAGCACTGAGTGCTACGTCCAGTCATTCCTTGGACACCTCCGGAGATGGGGACTCTACCACTTCCCTGGGCAGCCCATTCCAATGCTTGACAACCCTTTCAGTGAAGAAATACTTATTGANGGGCTGGATGACGTTGGGCCCCTTCCGGCTCGGAGTGGCCTGCTAGACTGTGAGGGATCTAGGTTGGTGTTATGCTCTGCGATGTGCTCTCGGTCTCCTCACGGGTGCTAGATGGTGAGTTGGACTAGATGATCCTTGTGGGTCCCTTCCAACTCATAATATTCTGTGATTCTGTGATTCTGTGATTCTGAGTATTTTCCTTCCCTACTCTACTGCCTCCTAAGCTGCCCAAGGGGAAAAAAAATCAAATCCTGGAGTAATACCTATGTCACTATTCCTTGGAATGCAGGTTGGGTACGTTGGGTGGAGATCTGAGAGAGGAATTGAATGCAATGGAATGGAAAATGTCAGGAGTCATCCATTTCTGTTGGCAATGCACTGGAGATCTGCAAGGCAGCCCATGGACTGTCCCTGGTTTCAGGAATGAGGGCTGGGGAGGATGGGTCAGTGGTTGGAGCTGCCAGCACATGTTCCTTGTCTGTGCCACTCCAGATGCCACTGTCCCAGCACCGGGGATCTCTGGATGGGACCTGGTGGGACAGTTGCTGTCAGATGTTACACAGAGCTGGGCACTTCTGCTGCAGACTCGGAGCAGCAAAATAAACTCTGCTGGTGGAAAAAGCAGCTAGTCCCCCATGAATAGTGAATGTCTGGCACTGGAGCCAGAGTCAATCTGTGTGTTTGGGAGGACACGCAAACCTTTGGTGATTTGTCATGTTTCCTTGCGGCTGGTGATCTTTTGACTCACTCATCACTGGAAAAAGAAGAGGACTTCCATGGAATCACAGAATAATTCAGGTTGGAAAACTCTCCAAGGCTATAAAGTCCAACCTGTGGCACATCCCCACCTTGTCCCCTAGCCCAGAGCACTGAGTGCTACGTCCAGTCATTCCTTGGACACCTCCGGAGATGGGGACTCTACCACTTCCCTGGGCAGCCCATTCCAATGCTTGACAACCCTTTCAGTGAAGAAATACTTCTTGAATCTGTCACAGAATTTACCTTGGATGTTGCAACCCATGCCACAGGACATCTCAAAATGTTGCTGGTGAGGGAAGGGAAACAGGGAGAATAAGTGGCAACTGTGAAAATCTCACCCCAAATGCCACCCCTGGGCTGGCTGCCTCACGGGCAATATTTTCCTGCAACTTTCTGTGTCTCCAAAGGAGAATTTCTCCATGTCTCCATGTTTTCCTGGTAGTCTAATGAAACTGATGCATTAAAAGGAGGAAAGCAAGTCGCTTCCCTTCACTAGTCGCCTTTCAGTGGTGAGATAATGCTCTTCCCAAAAGTGCATGTTCACTGCTGCTGGGCCACGGCCAAAGGCGGCCTCCCCACTCCTTCTGGAGGTGACAACAATGCACATGTGTGTCATTTCCTGACCTCTGTGGAACTTGCAGGATTGATATTCACAGCCGGAAAAAAAAAAATCCGATTTGGCAAATCAACGCCCACTCCCCTCAAAAACTTTACCTTCCAGATTGCTTCGCTTCTAAGTCAAGTGTCTCAGTGCATCTTGGTCTCCACTGCCAAGGCCGTGTCCTCCTCTCAGATGACTCAGCCCCACGTCGTCCTGCTGGTCCCCGTGGGAGGGGACGGAGCCGGCGCGGCGGCGGGTTAGGGACGTCTCACAGCTCCCACCTCCTGCTCTCAGCATCTCATGGGGTTCTCCAGGGAACTGTTTCTAGTGAAAGAACAATATTTTAACCTAAAATAATCTCTAAATGATCAAAATACATCTAGGAAGGGCTGCATATCCCTGACACACCATGCAGAGGCGCATCACTAAGAGTTGTCCTACATCCAAGACTTCCCTGCGGTTCTTTGCCCCTGGATCTTCTTCAAATGTGCACTCAGTCAGGAGAGAATCTGCCTCACCATGGCACAATTTTTGGGCTCTTGAAGAGCAGGGGAACCTACATCTAGCTGTCCATTTTTCTGCTAGAACTTTTTCAGGAAAAGAGTATTATATATAGTTATTCTGGGGCATTGCAGCCCTGGAAATGCTCCATGCAGTAGGAGCCTGAAGAAGGAAAGCTTGAATCTCTTTCAGTCACTCTGTCTTGTATTGCTGCATTTTGGCAAAACACAGAACAAATGAGTGGCAGAGTCAGATAAACAAGCTTAAGGTAAACATTATCTGCATCTATATCCAGATTTATAACGTACGTGCATCGCCTAAAAATTTACTTGGATTTACCACAGTGTTTTAAGTAATGTTATTAAGAATGTAACTTCTTAGGAAAACTCAGTCTGTTTTTAGCCCAGACATGCAATTAGGGGAATTAGTAACACGATACGTCATCCTGAAGAACACACAGATACAGTGGTCACAAACCTCATGCAACCCTCTGGAAGGCAATTCTGCTCCCAGCACATGTGAATGCTCCCTCACAAGCCTCTTAATTCTCACAGTCATGGGTTTAGTGGCCTCCTTTTGAGGGAAGAAAAGGGGCAATGAAAGGGCCTTCAAAATTTTTGCGTAAAGCAAAACGTGAGGAATTCGCAGCAGAAAAACGATTTTGTAATTCACAGCTCTCTACTTGAAGGCGTGTGGGTGAGGCCAGGGTTTGGGTCATGCTCCTTGCATGGATTTTTGGGGTGTTTTGGTATGAGGACTGACAGGAATGCCCAGTATGAGCTTTTGGATGGGGTTGGGAAGCGCATGACATGGTGCTGGGTTTGGAGAGCAGCACCATGGCTTTGAAATATTCAGGGTTCCTGCACCAGAAGCATCAAATCACATTTGAGCCTTTAAACTCTGCAGCAAACCTTGATACAAATTCCTCCTTTTAGGCCTAAATGAAGGGGTAAAACTTTGGGCAAAGAGAGCATGAACTCTCCTGCAACTCCTGCCACCACCGTGGTCTTGCGTCATCTCCCAAAACTGCAGCTCCTCCACCCCATCCCACCCCAGCAGAGCCTTGTCTACTCCTGGGACCATGGAAAATTACAGGGGAAAAAAAAAAAAAAAGACAAATCTCTCCATCCCTGATTCTTTTCAAGAGTTCCAGAAACTCCAGCTGAATTTCACAAATTCAGGAGGCTTTTTGGCTGGCTCGTCGAAGCCAGAATCCAAATTTTTGGTTGCTGAACCAAGCCCTGGGACAAGGCATTGAGGTTTCTGTATCGCTAGCAACGATCTTTGCTTTTGGTTTTGTTTTGAGTCAGGCCCATGGTGCTACTGAATGATGATCTGATCCTGCTATGTGGACCTATGCGACGACAGATTAGAAGATTGGGGTCTTTACGGTAATTGCTGCAAATAATAAAGCATGCCACAGAAATGCTGGAAAATATGAAAAGGTCATAAAAGCGGGAAAAAGAGTGACCCACTGCTGTTGTTTTTTGGTTTTTTTTTTAATTCTCTTAAGAAATAATGCATTATCTGGAAATCCCACTTTATAGCTCGGAATTTGTTTTTGTGTTCGTTTCTTTCAGCGACTGAATAAAAAGGAACCGCAGAAATCGTACACCAAAGCAACAGCAGTGGGTGGCAAATTTCTCCCTCACCACAAATATCCTTCCCTACTTGACAGTCTAGATTAAAACCACTTTGTTGTTGTTGTTTGTGTATCTCATCTTCAAATAGTCTCAAAGAGAGGCAGAAATGATCAGTGTGATGGGTTCTTGACCCAAAAACGTCGCTGCTTTCTTCTCCCCAAACGCCGTTGAGTCGTTGCAACGTGTGATGTCCAGGGCTGTTCTGATCCATGGGAATGGTTGTGGTCCTTCTCTGGAAGTCAAGAGCCAGATTTGCAAACACTATTGGTGACCTCATGTGGGATTTCTGCAAAACTGGAGTTTCCAAGCCAAATATGGGTTTCCCAACTAAAGGCTTTGCCTAGAGAAGGTGAAGTGCAAAGTCATTGTGGGGTTTTTTTTAAACTTGGAGATTTTTCAGTCAAGGAGGTGCTTCTATACAATGAGGGTCCATATCCACCCCCCAACATATATTTGTACCTCCAACCATGCACAGCCCCATTGATTTTGTATGTGCAGATGGGGTCTTGCACCATAAAGAGTGGCAGGGGCACCGTGAATTATGGCATCTGGTTGGACATCACACAACACACAGTGTGTTCAAGCCCCGATTTGCGCCAGGGTTCTTGTGCTGCATAAAAACATTCTCCTTCCCCAAGTGAAATGGACCCAGCTGAAGATCTGCTGGCTCTGGTGTCAGCCCTCAACCTCTCATTTTTACTACCAGACTCCCCTGGAACAGAAAGCATCACCCACTTCCATTTGCAGATGGGCTTCTGCTCAACATCAAGGCTTGTCCTTGAAAAAGCTGGTGCTGCAGAATAATAAAGACACTGAAAGCAACAGTTTCTGACACGAGCTGAGATCCAGCCCTGCTTCCATGGCCTGTTGTGTGCAACTCCAGTGCACTTCACTGCAAACAATGGATATCAGCACATAATGAACCTGTGAGACTAAAGAGAAACTGCTCAGTGAGGGCCAAGTGCACATGACTGAAGGGAAAATAACTTCACAGAGCATTAGGTTGTTGTTTAACTTCAGATTTCACTGGAGATGGATACCTTTTTCAAAAATTTTTGCACATTTTTCTTGATTCAGAAAAGTTAATTTTTTCTGTCTTCTCTTTGCTTCAAGTTGAGTTTAAAGTTGAGTCTGGGCAGTTAAAAATGTAAGAGGATACGTGTAGTCCTCAGCTTTTCCTTTGCAGTTCTCCTGCATTCCCTGGAATTTTTGGTGAGAAGAATTTTCAGCTTAACAACTACTCCCTGCAGTCACTTAGGCACAGAATTTCAAAATGTGATGACCCAGCTCTGCAGCTGCTGTAATTTCTCATCCTTAGAAAAACTCTGGATTTACCCAGCTCTCAGGTGGTCCTCTTGTAGTTAGTCTTTTTTTTTTTGGTAATAGGCAGTCAAATCCAGCACTATCATTTATTTTTTTAGGGGAAATTTTACCTTCGTGGCCCCACAACTGAGTGGGAATCATGGTCTCTTCCTCACGCACTAAACCTTTACGACTATAAGATCCCTGGTTCTTTTAATAATCATCTTAAATCATAATAACAATAATATTAAATACCATAATATGTTGAAACTCCCCACAAATCTGATTCATAGCTCTCTGTAGCAAGGAAAAGGCTGAATTTTTTAGGACTAGGGAAAGACTTTTGCAGGAACCAATGGAACAGCTTGATTTTGTTGTCTAAAATAGAAATTCTCCATGGTCTGGACTAACTGCTGTGGATTCTTTATGAAACCACCTCCATCCGACAGAAAAAACTCATTCAATCATGATTCTTCCAGAAAGTCCCATCCTCTCCCCTTTTTCTCTCTCTCCTCCCGCTTTGGCTCAGGGCAGGACCGAGAAGTGAGCCCTGGGATGCTCAGGATATGATGCCTCCATTGCAAATGGGTCTTTGCTCTTACCTCTCCTCCTGCTCCTCTGCTCCGGCAAAAGACAGGGAATTCTTGTGGAAGGTTCTAACATCAATAACCCAATTTTGAGGGCTGGCAACTCCTTTTAGGCTGAAAACAACCCAAATTTCCCTGGGTATCGTTGCCTGATTCCCATACAAGCACAACACCGGGATGCTGTGCCCCCTGCACGCTCCAAGGGACAGCAGGGACATCGTGGTCCCCACTCAACATCATTTGTCATCCACAGATTCCAGCATCCCATTCTGACAGAGGTGTGGAAGAGCTCTGTTAATTCTCCTGCCAGTTCAGCCCTTTTTGTTGTTATTTTCCATGAGAACACGATATGTTTATCTAGCTTTGATTCTTTTTTTTTATTTTATTTTTGCTTTGTAGCTGAATTAACTGACTATTACTTTCATCTGGTTCCCTCTGAGGGGTCAGATGAAGCCCAAATAATCAAATTGGATGTGAGTGTGTGTGTGTATTTGTAATTAATAGGTTGCATGCTGAAAGAATGTGGGGTCCCAAAAGAATATGGGAAGAGAAAATGCTCTAAAACTTGTTCTTTATTTTGGTTCAACCTCAACAATTTCCTGCAAAGTATAAGCAGTGATATAATATGGAGCAGATCAAACCAAAATCTAATTCTCTTCTGCTTCTCGTGCCAAATGTCATCCCCTTAAGATGTGCTTTTCTCCATCTGGTGATTTTGGCTTCCCTGTGTTCCCTGTAAGTCTTTGGACCTTTTGCTAAAATGTTTGTGATATGACTCAGAATAACAAACAAAACATGCAGGACCTTCCTTCAGCTGAGCACAATGCTGGCAAGAAATGGACCTGGCTCCACCAGAGGGTTTTATAGAGACACCATTAAAACCCAAAGGGTAGAAATAAATCAGCAACCGATGCTTTACTAGATTTTAAAAAATAAAATTTATATTATTTTTTTTGGGAAATCAGAACCGTTTTTTCAGTAAAGTTCGAGCTTTTCCATGTTTTCACCAAAACAAACAGAAAGCAGGTGCGCGCTGAAAGAATGTTGGCTGGAAGAGCACAGAGAAATGCACGTGGGTTTTCCTGTGAGAGGCTGCAGTTAATGGGCTTGGGTTTGCTTTTAGTTGTGTCAAGGCGAGTTTGGCTGTTCCCTTCAAAGAAAGCAGGCACGGACACCTCTGGAGTCATGGTGTTCCTTAGGGGAGCGAGTGTGAGACGTGCAAAGATCGTTTTCTGGTAGTCTGTGTATTTTAAGGATTGTCACAACCTCATCCAACTCAGGATGTAAAACAGTGCTCTGCCTACTCAAATTTTACTCCATAAAGTAGAGTTCTCCTTCATATTTCCCACAGATTTCTGGAGAGCAGAAATCAAACATGGCCTTATTTTCCAATAGTCCTCAGCCACTCTTTTTTTGGCAGTGGTTTGCTTTTCGGTCTTCTGATCCAATGCTTGGTTTTGCTGCAGTGATGGAAAGTGGTCACGTTCAAAGCCATTTTTCCACAGTTTTAAAATTTCCTTTTTCCTGTAAGAGACCATTTCCTACCACTTTCCATAGAAGTCCAAGGCCCCTTTGTCACTGCCATGGCCACCTAAGGACGCAGGCCTGAAGCCAGAGGCAATATCTATTAATTTTTTTTGACAAATGAGGACAGACGTGTGAGAAGATCCGTTAGCTCCTCAATGATGGATGGCACAGCCCATGGCAGGCAGAGCCTCTGCTTTGTGCCAGCGCTGCCACGTCCCTCTCCAGAGCACCTACGAGGGATATCTGAGCCAACACATCTTAATGCACAGAAATTCGGAGTGTTTAAAGCCTCCCGTGTCCATGACCATAAAAGTACAGCAATTCCATGAGCGTGGATGCCTTACACATGTGCCTTGCTGGAGACAGGATGCCAGTTTGGCACTTGGCAGCCGGTGCCTGACGTGGGCATTTGTCACTCAGAGGCGTTTTTAATCTCTGTTTATAGAAATCCTAATGCCTTCCCCCCAAGCAAATAGGTCTTTCTGCTGCAGACCTGGAGTGCTCAGAGGGGCAGAGATGGAATATCTGGCACTGCTGCCACCGAAATGGGTGGCATTAAGGAGCTCTGCAAAAATCCCACTTCAAAATCCAACCTCCTGGAGCAGCTTGTGGCTTCCTGCAAGCAAAAACATAGCAGCTCTTTCCTGTCTCAGTCCTGTCCTCCTGACGTGGCCAAGTCTCCCAGAGGGTCACATTTTTAGTGTCCTTCCCATGAGGAATCCCTTCCTCTCTGCGGAAGAGGCAGGAGAAGACCTGGCTTGTGGCCCTCACAGTCTTTGTGAAAAAAATATAAGTGTGGCTGAAACGCTCCAAAAGCAGAAAACAACTCTGCTTCCCACTTCCCCAGTATGGGATTTATTAAAGAAAGCCCTGGAACGTGAGAAAGGAAGAGCAGCTGGGGTTTGCTGCTTTTGAAGGCTTTATTTACCTGAAGGCTTGGAAAATAGCTCTGCACCGTTCATGATCTCAGCTGGGTAATGAGTTGCAGAAGAGTTGCTTTGCCCAGGTGAATGTGGAATTTTGCATCCATCATGCACCAGCCCTGCCCTGGGTCTGCCACCATGGAATGCAGCTGGAAAATATCCCCGTTCTCATGTGTGCCATCCGTGTTTTCTTTGTGTTACTCAGGAATTGGGTGAAGACCCCTACAATCGTCAAGGAGAGGCAATAATGAAGCGCTGAGAGGCCATAAATTCAGATTGATTTTGGTGTCACTGACTTCCAGACAGGTTCTGGAGTGACCGTGTGTAACCTAAAACTCCCTTCCAGATCTGCTTCCCACTTCTCACCTCTAGAACTCGTATTTTTTATTATAATTGGATTATTCAGAGTCCTGGAATTTAACCATGAGAGCTGATACATCACATGTGTAAGAATTTACAGGGGCAGCTAAACCATCCTGGTTACCCATAAACTTCTGCCATAAATACGAACAATTTTTAAACACAACGAAACCCAACCAGATTTTCAAGCCACGACTTCTGAGCCCTTCTGAACACACACAGTGACGGTGGGGATGAAGTGTAAGATCCCAAATTGGCAAGAGGAGGAGCAGAAATGCCAAAAAATGGTTGGGATGTGAGGGGCTGATGCCCTGCTGTGCTGGGGAGGAAGATGAGGACTGAACACTGCGGGAGAATATTATACCCTTGAATACATCTTTCCTCCCCTTCAAGTTTATAGACATGTGATTATTTGCTAGGCTTGATTGCTCTTGCTTTAGGCAGATTTATTGCTCTTTGCTCTTGCTGGATCTGAGCTCTTTTCCTGCAGAGAAATCAAAGGAAAGGAAGGCAAGTCTCCAGCCTAACCCCATTGGAAAGGCAGACTCCAAAGGTTTGTCCATGTGCCACTGTGCAACAGCTGCTCCTTCTTTAGGTTTTTGCCTGGTTGCCGTTGGTGGGACTGGAAGGGATCCGGGGCTAGGGCGGGAATTATGAGGTGAACAAGGATACTGGTAGAAGGAAGAGAAAAAAAGCAAGGAATCGTGTTGGATGCTTTAGGCTCATGGGCTCCCAGTCCATCCTATTTGCTTCTTCATGGAATTGCAGGACTTCTCGTCAGCACAGGGTTAGTTCCTGATGGAAATTCAGCTGTGCTGTCCCATCTGATAAGTAAATTACGTGAGCTCTTTGGTTTGAAAGGGTTTTAAAAAGACAGAGAAAACCGTGGTCACGGACTACAGAAACCAGATGAACTTTCCTTAACTAGGGAATGTGGAAGAAGGGATGGGAAAGCGAAAAATACCAGTGAACTTGTAACTGAATCCAAAGGGTTTGGCCAAGGGATTCATAATCAGGGGGATGCTTACAAGCTTCCAAACTGATTGAAAGCATTTCCTTTCTACTATACAGAACTGGCTTCAGGAAGATTAATATGCAGCCAAATTGTGCTTTAAAATTATGATAATAATGGACCCTGGAAGAAAAAATTGCCATAGCCAGGGTTGAATGAAAAAGTGTTTGTAGGAATATCCCTCATTAGACCAACTGCGATGGCTGGGGGGGAGAAACAGGTAAACTTTCAGGCTTGCAAATTCTTTGTCGGAGAGTTTCAAGCATTATTTGGGTTGATGTTTTTCTCCTTGAGTTCTTCTCTGATGTTGAAATGCCCAAGCAGAGTAGCTGCTCACCCTCAGAGTGAGCTCTCCCAGCCCAAATTTCTTCCTGGATGTTTCACTTCTTCCAGTAAAAGGTAGTCACCCATTTATAATCACCCCCTACTTTTCTTCCTGGATGTTATTCAGATGCGTTTTTATCTCGCTTTGGATTCTCTTCTTTGGAAAGTCCCCGTGGAAGTATCATCCAAAATGAATAACAACCGGAAACAACAAAATAGGGAAAGATAAAATCAGGAAGAATAAACTTTGTTTATAGATGTGAACAGCTTTTCCAGTAAACCACCAAATAAAGAGATGCTTCGGACTCGGGAAGTCTGAAGATGGGGTGGTTGGGAAAGCAACTGGGAAAAAAAGAAATAAAGAACAGGGTTTTTTCTCTTGTAGAGTATTCTCTCTTGAGAGTATTTACTGAGTGGGAGACAGGAGTGGGTCAAAATATACTTATCACAGACGTGGCATCACCCTCCCCTGAAGGCTGAGGGGAAAAGGCATGATGCTCCAAAGGGCCGAAAGTGCGTTTTTTGAAAGCTGCTCTTCACCTCTTTTCGAGCTTGTAAATGTATCTCTGTAAGAAGATGAGCCAACACTGCAGGGAAAAAAACCCTGACGACAGAAGTGGCTGCTGTAAATGGATTTGAATCTGGGTTTAAAAAATAAAAATAACAAAGAAAACTATGAGTTGAGCTATTTAAGCATATAATTATTTCTTTGTTATTTGAGCCACAGTTCTGCCTGCACACACCACGGTGTCCATCCCAAGTTGCCTCTCCTTGGTGTTCTGAGGCAGGAGTTTTCTCTGAGCTGATGGTGGGGGGAAAGAGAAGATGCTCCAGGGAAAGCAACACTTTACTGTAAGGGATAGACCTGGGAATGGGATGGGGCCCAGGAGAAGATCTGGGAGTTCCTCCAATAACGCTCAAGGTTGAATTCCAGGCCTTCCTCGGTTTGCAGGATGTCACTGGGGAGTTTTGCAGTTTCCCATGAGGAGCCCCATGGAAGGATATTTTCCTGCTGATTCCCAGGTAGGTTTATAAGTTCTACTTCACCTTCAAAAAACCAGAACAGAATCTGTGGCCACAAACAGGAGGATGTAGGCTCAATTCCTGGGGTAAGAAGCAAACCTTGATGAGAGGGACTGAGGCTGCATCAAACTGTGGGACTGTGTGTGCAGGTGCATGTGGAGTTCCTATTTTCAGTGGTGGAATATCTGCTCCCATTGGGTCTCACTGCAGGGTGGTTTGTGGCCCTTGCTGACAGAAGAAAAAGCTGGAGATGAGGGAGAGCTTTGTGCTGCCAGAAAGGAAGAGAGCAGGAGATGGAAGAGAGCTCCATGGTGCCAAGGAACATATCTGGGGGGCTGATGGTGGTGCTGATGGGTTTGACATCAATGTAGCTTGGTGGGGAACCAGCTGAAGATGGGAGTAAATGTGTGTCTCCATGTGTGCAAGAGGAAGCACAGAATCATGGAATGGTTTGGGTTGGAAGGGACTTAAAGTTCATCTAATTCCAACTCTCCTGCCATGGGCAAGGACACCTTCCACTAGCCCAGGTTGCCCCAAGCCTCACTGGCCTTGGACGCTGCTGCAGATGTGGTGTCAACAGCTTCTCTGGGCAACCTGTGCCAGGGCCTTACCACCCTCACAGGAAAGAATCTCCTCCTAAATATTCAACCTAAATCCACCTTCTTTCAGCTTAAAGCCCTTGTAGCTGTTAAAGCCAAGCAGCTGTTTAATTAACTCCTTTTCCTTAGAGGAAGGGGCTCCATGGCTGGTGCTGCCCAGGGTGTCCTACAGAGGGAAACCTGCAGGAGAAGTAGAAGAACTCTTTTCTGCAGGGAATCCACCAGGGTTTACTCCATCCAAAGCAACTAAAATGATCTCGCCCTGGCACACTCCCACTAAATTAATTGTGTTGCAATTCTTTGAATCCAAGAACTAAGTGGGTTGTCCCTGAGGCTCTGAGCATCCAAAGCACAATGGGTTGGACTCTATTAGCTGGACAGGGCTCAGAGTTTGTGCTATGAGTTCCTTCAGCGTTGGTCACTTCTGCATCTAATCCAGGATGCTTTGTTTTCCCAGCATCGTTTAATCAAACTTAGATCTAATCAGCGCCAGAGCTTTAATAAGTCTGAGTCTCTGCAATCCTAAGCAGCCATGGAAAATGTTGGATACAGTAATTTTCCCCGTTGGTCTTTTTTGCATCAGGTCCTGAAATCCCCCAATTAAGTTTTGTACCAAGAAATGAGTAATGTTCATTGCAAACTCATGTTGGTGGGACATTTCCAAGGTCCTGCCTCCCACTCCTGTGACGCATTCGGCACGTGGGAGACAAAGCAAAGCCCACGTTTGGAAGGACCAGGAGCCTCTGGATTCAGGAGTCATCACTGTGTCACCCCTGTGACTCCTCATCCCCAGCCACAGGTGATCTACAGCCTTGAGGCCACTTTCCTGTCGACTCCCAAAATGTAGAATTAATAAAATAATTGATAAAACTAACCAACTTTCTGGATTTTTCCTTAGTCCATCTAAGTGGTCAGCACTGGGAGTGTGGTTTCTTTGTGGGCAGGTAGTTCCATCTGCAGATGTGGCAAAGCTTTCCTGTCACCTTCTGGGACTGGCCGCTGTCAGGGACAGACACAGGATTACACAGGACATTTATCTGGCTGAGGAATTTATATGATCCTGACTGCATCCTGTTGGCAGCATCTTAGGAGCTAAGCCTAAATAAGCACTTTCATCAAGTTTTTATCAAAATATTAGGGAACAGAACAAAAGCAGGAGGGAGATAATTATTGTTTTTCTTTTAGGAAATAAATAATCTGTGTGGTGTTTTTTTTTAACAAAACTAAACGAACAACCCATTGGTTATACTTATTATATTAAAGGGTGGGGAGTGGATTGTTAGGAGGTGTAAATTCACATGGCAAGAGCCATTGGCTCCAGCTGAGCAAGTCACCCATGGCAGGGCAAGAGGAGGGTTGTGTTCCCTCAGTCTGAGTGGGAATCCCTGTGGCTGGACAGCAGAGCAGGAACTCCCTGGGAATACACGAAAAGAATGCATCACCCACCACGACAGGGGTTTTGGCCAGGTCTGGGGTGCTGCTGTAATACAAAATGGGACACAAAATGATTAGGACTTGATGGTTGCTGCTGGAGTCTTGCCTCCCTTCACTGAATCCTTCCTACTTTCCTCTCTCCCAGTGTACAGCAAGAGCTGGTTCAGCTCCTCATCAGACCTTTTCCCTCCCAGGCACAGTCTGGATTTCGATCTGACCCTCATCTCTGCTCATTTCTGTGCCAGTTTTACCTGTGTTTTGCTTATCTTTGGTAGGAAAGTGCGAATCCAAGCTGAAATCTGGTGATTTTCTGTGCCCTCAGCCGCATCTCTCCTGTGTCAGGAGCGTTTCAAAGGGGCCTGAGGATTCCCAGTGCTCTGCCTGACTCAGCCCAGTAGCCTGAACTCCTACAACCCAGACCCGAAGTGCTTAAGGGCTTGTTGTTTCTTTTTGTCATTATTAATATTATTACAGTGCTTGTTCTGGCACAAACCCCCTTTTCTATTCTATTTCTCTGCTTAGAATTTTGGTCAAAGTTTAATTAAATTTAGAGGAGCTGGAAAAACCGCATAATTCAAAAGTAAATGAAAGCAGTGGCTACTGCCTGGGGTGGGTCACAGCCCCAGGGACACGGGGGGGACGCGGGTGCTGCTGGTGGCACGGCAGACCTGCGCTGAAATACCCTTGGAAATGTGGATTTTAACTTTGCTGGAGGAGGGGGAAGGGGGCAAAGGGCTCCCATTGGGGCTGAGTTGGGAGGATGCTGCAAGGTGGGGAAGCAGCAGAACGAAGCCCTTGTTTGTCCTGCCCGTGCGGTCAGACGCTGTGGGTGGGAGCAGGGGGATCTGTTTTCCCAGGCTCCCTGCCATCAGGAATTACTGAGCTGCCATGAAATGGGAGGAAATATTTCATTATAGGCACATGCGCTTCAATTTCACATGATGGAAACTTCAGGATCAGTTTTCCTCCCGCCTGCCCTCCCTCCTTCCCTGCGTGTGCCTCATCCCCACTGCAACAGGGTAATGCTGGGCATCCCCAGCGTGGTCCTGCTCGCTCTGCTTCCTCTTGGGGGGACCAGGGCACCCTCTTTCCATCAAGACTCACCCTCACAGCCTGGGGTGCAACCTCACCCCTGCGGAGGAGCAAAATGGGCACAAATGCAGATCTCAGTCCTAAAGGAATTAAATAAAAAAAGGATATGCAAGGTCTGGTAGAAATGTGATCTGAGGAGTGGAGGATGGAGGGGGAAACCCACCACTCACCCTCACCAGGGCTCGGGGAGCTGCCAAGCCCCCTGGTGCATGGTGTGGTGGGGGTAAAAAGGAGCTGCAATCTCCCAGCAGGGGTTCTTTCTTTTTGTTTTGTTCTTTATTTTGGAGTGACATCTCTGAGGGTTTTGTGTGGTAAAGCTCTGCGGGCTCCCCACTTACCCTGGGCAGGCGCAGAGACCCTCTGTGCCACCGCCCTGTGCCACTGCACAATTCTCACAGGGCAAGATGAGGTGCCAAACATCCCAGGCCGCCAAAACCAACCTGGGTATGATGGGATTTCCCTCCCTCCAGACTCCAAGACTTTTCTGTCCCCAAACTACCTCTTCTCCCCAATTTAAACACTTTTCTGTCTCCTCCTCACATTTAATCGAACGCCTTCCCTCCCGTAAATTGCCGCCGGACCAGAAAGAGAAGAAAAGCAGCGAAGGAAGGGGAGAAATTCTCCTTTCGGCCACGGTGGGCTGGCAGCCCCTGAGCCCTGTTAGTGCTGCAGGGGAGGGGAGTGGGATGTCCCGGAGGGGTGCGGGGGGCGGCGGGGCAGCTCCCA